>JARJDZ010006228.1:0-90943 GCA_030264555.1 Aleochara sp. GC000083
TTGTAGGTCTTGACGAGTACTTTCCAAAAATCTATGGGTTCATGCCCTTTTGGTCATGGGGAGACCAGAAATCGCGTTCGAAGAAAAAAATTGAAAAAAAAGTTTGTAGCGAAAAAAACGATATGAAATTCTTAAAATCACTCGGTTTGCAAAAATTTTCATATCTCCGAAACTAATGGGCCGATTTGGCCGATTCAAAGGGCATTTACCATATTTTGACGAAAAAATAACATTGGTCATGGTCCCGAATCTCTGCGGGACTCGGAAATATCCGAACCTGAAAAATGGGGTCCTAAAAATGCAAAATTTTCCCTTTTTTTTCGCTCTTTAACTGCGTATAACTTTTAAACGGTTGGACCAAATCAACTAAACTTAGAACCAAATTGTAGATGGATGAGCACTGTCCAAAAATCTATGAGTTCATGCCCTTTTGGCAACGTGGAGAGCAAAAATCGCATTCGAAGTAACAAAAATTGTAGCGAATAGATCGATATGAAATTCTTAAAATCACTCGTGATTTCAAACATTTTCACATCTCCGAAACTAATGCACCGATTTGACTGATTCAAAAGGGCATTTACCCTATTTTGTAAAAAACACATTGGTCATAGTCCCGAATCTCTACAGGACTAATATATCCATGAATATATAATCAACAATCCCTGAAAATGATAAAAATGTGAAAAGCAAACTAGTGCGCCCCGAATGCACCTGATTAACAGCAGCGGCCGCAACAGCTGCAGCTGCGTGCACCGAAAAAGTGCGGAGTCATGATCGATCTCCCCCTTTAACGACCGCAAGTAAAGTAAATAAAGAACAATGGGATCGGAATGTGAGGAATGCGACCGCAAGTAAAGGGTTGCAAAGCAAATAAACGAACAATGGGGAATGGAATGCGAGGAATGTAAACAGCAATTAGATTACTTTGCTACATTTTAACTTATTATGTAACAGGTGCATTTTTAATTTTTCAATGCAATTTCTAATAAAAAAATGTATTTTCTTATATCTCAAGAACTATTTGACCGATTTTGATGATTAAAATAGCATTTTAAAGGGCATAATTCAGGCTTTCGGCTTGTGGGCATTAGGTTTTTCAAACACTCTGTTATCACAGTGTAATCATAAAAACAAATGTTATGTCGTATAACACATGCCTGTTGAAGTTTTCACTTTTATCCTGTGATGTTACGCACACATCGTGCATTTTTAATTATTAGCTTGCTAATTTGAAAGTTTTATTGAATATCTGAAAACAATCAATGCATCTTTCATTTCTGCTGCATTTTTTCGATAAAATTAGCAAAATGAACAATTGTTCTATATTACCTATTATCATACGCGCACCGACTTCAATCGCTCAGAATTTTGAAACAATTGAAGATATTTCAAATATGAAAACGGTGGATTTAACTTGGCTATAACCAGCAAACCGTAGGACAGTATTACTTTTACAATTATGTAGGCACTCAAGCCCATTATAAGGTGAAAATAAACCCGATTGGTTGTTTAAAGTATAAGAAAATTGCGATAATACCGCGGTTGATTGCAAAGTGGCAGCTGAGGGGAAATGCGATTACATCATGGGCCACCCAGCAGACCCACTAGTCGAGTAAGGGCCTTGCATGCGTTAGGAAATTGCTTTTTTATGCATGCCGTGATTAATTTAATAGGATTAACTCATTTTCGTTTTGCATCGGTTTAAATTTTTATGGAAACTTGCTATTGAATTATATACTCATTCTTGTTCGGTGCAAGCGAATCGATTCAAAACTCGTTCTTTGACCTTAGGCATCAAGTTAAGACATGAATTTTCGTGCTCAAACCGCACACATCAACGTAATTTTACTGATTAGTCATACACCAATAAATTTGATTCGTTGTCGTTTCGATGAACAAAATAAGACGATATCGAACTTGTTAACAATAACCAAGCCCGTCCAATGAACACTTGATTTTAGAACCATTTCATGATGGGCACACATAAAATATGACTCATTAGACCAGCGATTATCTGCGTACGTGTTAATTTGCATAATAAAACGAGAAATGAACTCTAGAAATGTGCGCACTTCGATTTCGACGCAATGCAAATATCTAGTTTGCAGGCTGGAAGTCCGAGCAAAGCGATAAATGTGTCATCGCTGCACATAAATACAATTATACAATTATCTTGTTTATTCGCGCTTTTCTGCTTCATGTCATGTACTTTGCAGAAAGGTCAACGACGCTCCACGTTGTCTCACCTTCAATGCTGTTAACCAAATGAAATGTTTCCTTGTTCTTGCATCAAAACAACCCATCCATTAATTACATTCAGATTTAAACATTTTGATCGATTTTTAAGCTTCCATCCAGAGGCCAAAAACTTTTGTATAAATCGCATCAAAGTCGGAGTTGATGATGAAGATTTGGCAAAGGCAAGAAACCAATTAAATTTATGAGCAATCATAAATCCAATCAAATTTAAAATTCCGATATAATTTTCTGGGCTGGATCGGACTAAATCATGCATAAGCGTAATTCATGACGTTTAATGGCATAAGTCGCTCGTAATTATAATCAATTAAAGGCGTCTTAATGCCGACCAAATCCAATCCAAAGCCGGAGAAGTTGTCACGATCCTTCGAAGCGCCGAAAATGTGTTTTGACATCGGCTGTCCGTACACCACAATATCTCTCAGGAAAAAAGGCCGCCTCCACGGGATCCCGACGAGGAAAAACGAAGAAAAGGGGACCGACATCTTCCCGACTCGAGACCGAGAAAGAGTCGGCCGGCTGATTTTAATGGGCAGCGTTTAGCGTCGCATTAATTAGGCTCGCATTAAGCGAGCCTGGCTGCAAAGCCGCATAAAAATTTCATCGCGTCTCCAATGAGTGAGTGTGAATGTCTTTCTGCGTACTACATGCTCATTCGGACGGCTGCATTCGCTGCAATAGCTGCGATTATTCGGATGCACGTCGCTGGGATTTGATGTAAATCAGGGATTTTTAATTGGTGCGCGAACTGCTCGCTCGTTCTGCATGTCAACAACATGACACATCCACATCTACTCACGAAGTGTGTATGTTGAAGGTGTACGCTCGGTGTGTCATACAGGTTTTCGAGGTTGGCGAACTTATTTACTCGTACGAGTCAGCTTGCGGTTTGGGTTTTGAAATTTTGCGCAAATATCATGTGTAATCGGTAGTGGAATGGTCATTTCGATCTGCATGACATGTTTCCATACTAATTAATTGCTTTTTGGTACTAATCGGGTTGCCACAGTTTATAGTCTGTTTGTAATATTGTGCAATTAATTTTTATGCAAAAAATTTTCATGAAGGCAGATAATGCAAAATTGTCAACATTAATTTATTGATGAACTCATTGCTCTAATCCAGTTTTCCATCACAGTCCAGGAAAGTACTCAGTAGGATATTACATTTCTCCAATTTCAATTGATGAAACTCTATAGTGGACAAATGAATTAAATCAAGCAACGCCATAAAAAGTAAATTTATACTCGCACAACCTTGGCTAATGCCCTTTTAACGCAATAGCATCGCAAAAAAAGCAACAAACAGGCAGCAAAACATAAAAGGGTACTTCATCACGTTTATAATCAATAGAAAATTGATTGCAATTGTTGGTGAACGTCTGCAGACGTCAGCCAGACGACTCCGCAAGGCACGGAACTTACCAGCTCGACCTTGCAGTAATGAAATTTTCAGCCATAAATGCGCTTGGCATTCATAAAATTTAATCGAATATCATTTAATTGAGAACTTCCTCGTCGAGTCGCTCTCACATGCGCGCGTATTGTCACCTTGATTTCCCTATATAAGCATTCAGCTGTCTAAGCCGCGATGCAATGCGATAAATAAACATAAAACTTATTCGAATAAATAAGCAGGTACACTTTTGAGTCTCTACTCTGGGCTGGCTTTCTTTGGCACTGAAGAAAGACGTCAATTGCATTGGCATCCGCGCGGTCGTATATGGCACGTTTTTATATGTATCGGCTGAATAATTTATTGCTTATGCGTCTAACTCCGAGCTGTATTCCTTGAAAACACTTTTTTGCCGGATATTTTTCCACGACGTTGATGTTGAGTCACATCGCCGAACGTGGTACCTACATGTGCCCTATCTACCACCAGAGCCAGCCTAGCACTAGGTGATATTTCTTGGCTCTTGGAAGTAGAACCGCCGATACTTCTTTATGGCTCGCTCATAGTTTGCGCAAATGTTTTTGTGTGCGTGTGTATGTGACGGAAACGATGGCGAATTTCGAATTGCAATTGCAATTGCCGATCGCAATTCTCTTGCCATTCATGAACGCGCGCGCGCCGTGCAATTCCCAAGTGTTCACTTGAAGTCTTCCAAGCCCGACATTTTTCACGTTTTCTCGTTATATTTCTCCACAACTCGGCTAGTTTTTGCAGTGCCACATGAATCGATACACAAGCCAACAAAATATTTATAAAGAAAGGGTACAGAAAATAGTACTCATCATGTCAAAGATACTTTTGTAAATTTAGATAGCAATCCCAACTAAAATACGAATAAACCAAAACGTATTTAATCTTTAGCAAATTGGCCTATGAAATTAATTACATTGATCAAGTTCCTCAGGTGCTTCCGTTCTTATTTCTTGTTTCTTGCTTCGTTTTGACTGATTCTCTTCATTTCTGCCTTCTGGTGTTGTTTGTATGTGCTAAACGCATTTGGACTGAACGAAAGAGCCGATTAAAAAGTGTACCAACGAAAAAAATTACTTCGAATTAATTAGCATGAGAAACAAGATCATATTAACTGGTACTAATTGGTTTTCGATTAATTGCTACGCGTTCGGCTTCGCGCTCGTTTTATTTGGCAATTTGTTTACGATCACATTGAGTAATATCGCCTAATTTGTTTATTTCAGTCCAAACAATTTCTCATTAAGCAACTTATCTTGAATTCCCCATCTTCGTCGAGATAAAACATTAATTATCGTATATCTATGGAGATTACATGGAAAAAGTGTCAAGTTGTTAATAGGAAACAATACGGATAATTCTAGATTGATTTTTATAATCAGAGACACTGATTGTTGTACCGCACGTACGCCATTTCAATTAACGCTTACAAATTAATTTCATATAGTTTTATTAATTTTATCACAGTGTATGTTAGCTTCTCATGTGAACTTCGAGCGCATTAGTTTTATATGCAATTCGAAGGATTTTTATAGTTGCTCTATGAATATCATAAAGATTTACTCTACTAGTCAACAATTCTGGTGGATTCTGGAATTCAAAATTTCAAACAAATTACAGTTGTTAGTTGCTTGCAAATAAATTTCTAACTTGCTTCTTACTTACTATTTATCTTAAATTACATTCTGGCAATTCATCAAAAACCTGAATTCATTCGAAGAAGGTAGGGCTTCACTTGAAACTTAATTAAATTTAGAAAATTAGAACATTTTCAGTAATCAAAGAAGTCAAGAGTGGTTAATCAAATACATCATTTCATACTCTCCAAAATGAAAAGCGAAGAAGAAATTTGAACTATTTTGGAACTTCTGTCCTATTTAAAATTGAGTCTCAATGAATTATATTACCAAATGTGCTAAAGTTATGATATTTACTTATTTTTAAACATATTATGTCTTTTTAAAATCTAATATAAAGTGGGGTATAAAAACCACTCGTCAGCGGTACGACTATATGACAACGTCAAATGCGCTGGGAGGGAATAATGACGGACTTTACTCCCTCCGCCTTCTGTCATTGCCATTGTCATTGTTAATGTACAAGGTCGATCAGAGGTACATCTTAATAATCCATAATTAGTGAAATTGTAATGAAGTTGGTTTAAAATGTGGTGCAAGGCGGCCGTGACAGTCCAATATAAAGGTATGTAAATGCATTTGCCGTTTGCAGGCATTTATTCGCTTTCTTAAAGAACATTCGCATGATCCCAATGTATCTCTTGTCGGCGCACACCAATTAAATGCAGATCAGATATTTTTTCGTTTATTAAATGCATCACTTTATGTAGGGCCTGCATTTATACGTTCAAACTATTTGCAGGGTGCATTTAGCGTTGATTGCCATCCAATGGTGTAACAAGAAAATACATCTCACAAAGTCGACTCTTGAGATATGATAGCGTTCTGTGCATTTGCTTGACGCTGATCTCTATATTTATGCATATAATTGTATGCATTAATGATTAGATAGGCGCTTGTTTCGTTATGGTAGGTCAGATATTGGTTATCTTTAGCTGTACAAGATGCGCCAACAATTGCCCATGCCATGCCAGTTCATATCTTTAACATGCATACCCTTGCAATACATACAATATGTATCTCACATAAACCTGCAGCAACAAACATTTTGGCAATTCATTACAACACTGAATTTGTATGATACTGTATTTAGATGTCTTTTGAAGAAGGTGAAGCCTCACTTGAAACTTGTTCGAGTCTGAAAAACTGAACCAGTCAGAAGTACTAAATCGAATAGATCATTTCAAGGTCTCATACCAAAAAGAAGAGATGTGAAGAATATGTTTCAACCTTATTGGGACTATTTTTGACATTGAAGTTCAATGAATTACTTTCAACTTTTATTGGAATGAATCCAATGAAAGCAAATAACAAGTAAAACATGTGTTTCCTTCAGATAAATATTTTGAGATATCCCTTGGCTATATGCTTGGCCAAGAAATTCATATAACTTTTGAAATCATCATTATGGTACATTAATACTCAATCAAGTCATTGAATTAAAGGCATTTTCACTGTTTCTGAATTAAGAAATGCCTTCACGGTTTACATTCGATGGTGGCGTTATACAAGCTTTATTCTTATTTGTCATTTACTGTTTGTGTAAACATGTTGCATGAGTTGTACACTGCACATTTTCTACTCAGTGTCAGTAAGTAAACGAGAGTAAAACCATAAACGTAATATCGATGCTTGTGAGTAAGTCACGAGTATAATGGTATTATCATTGCGATAAGAACTGACACAACAATAATAAGGACATTATTTCTCGTTTGCATCGGTCAATGCTTGCAAATAATGCAGATATGGAGAATGATTTCTTTTTCCAACTCAGTATGTAAAAGTTAAAACTTAAGTCAATAGGAGTTGGACGATATTATTAACTTTTTCATTCATTATTGATAAGTGACGCCTTCTAGATGGATCTAAAATGTCCCATTTGCATTGTCCATGCCATTTGTAAGCAGAACTTTGAAATCGAGGCGAAACACATGGCAACTATTCAATTTCAACAACTAGAACTCGAACTTTTACCCCAGCTTAGGGAAGTATATTCCTGTTTTTCTTGGAAGCGCGATTACACTAAGAAGTCAAGCAGTAGAAGTATAAATGTCTTAAGTGCCTAGTAAGCTTTAATTAAAGGATAGTTTTTAATATGGCGAGACTATGTGGAGTAAACGGATCACACTGGTTGTAAAAGGACAGACAAAATCAATTAATTGCATTTTAGTGCATCGTAATTTTAAAGTCGCTTCGGTTTTCCATTTCTTCTTCGGCCTTTAAGTCTATCACTTATTTAATATACTCCTACTAATTACACATAAGTGACTCATCCTTTTATCCGGTACATGAATTATTATTTATTGCATCGGACTCATATTAAAATTGAAGATCCATCGAGTTTAAGCTTAATCAAGTTATGGTAAGTGGAGTTAAAGTGTATTGAATATCACGAACGAAACAGTTGCTGCTTGTTTTATTTAAGTAATAAATTACCTTCAGGCTGTTGTTTTTTTGTTGTTCGGTTTTTGTTGTTATAACAACATGCGTATGTTCACTCAGTTTTAATGCGGTGTGTTCACTTGATGTCTAATTGAATTAACATTGCTTATTAGCGAGCAAAAACATGTTCGACAAGATTTTTTACATTAAATGTAAGGTTTTGTTCTTTTGAGTGAGCAATCATTTCATGAATGTACTACACTTGAGTATACTAACTAAACAGAAAAGTTGAAGGGTGTATAAAGGCATATTCATTTGAATCAATTGAAATATTTTATAGGAAAAAAGCACAAAATGAGGTCATCGGTTTTTTGCAATTAATATTGCAATGGTTGGGGAGGCATTGAGCGGATAAGCAAAGCAATAATTTTTGTTTGCTTTTGTTTCGCAATGGCAACCGGATATGGATATGGGGCCGGGACTATGGTATGGATATAGAGAAATAGTGATATTGGGGGGCTTTGCAACGCGGTTTATTTTAGTTTGAGCTTTCGGTGTTCGCGTGGGCGGCAGTTATTGTCGACGCCGTAAATTCAACGGTTTTAGCGTCGATGGAGAAATATTTCCAATTTCCTTTCATTGGCGAAATTTGCATGGCACTGCTGATGGTATAGCTCACCGATGCATTCGCAGCGTATTATCGCAAGCATTACGGACGCATCGCGGATAAATATTATGTCCAGCAATAAATAACGCGTTAAGGGATTTGTCAACAGAGTGCTTCATTGTATTTTTCATTTCATTTGGATTTAGCTTCAGAAGATATTGCTTAGTGGTCTCATTGCCCAAGCAATATAAGAAACAGTAATCATTTAATCTTATGCTTAATTAAGGGGGAGTTAATAAACCGACCAACCGTTCCATGTTAAGTGCAGGAATCTGGATCTGTCGTGAATTTCAAAATTAAAAACCAGGAACCGAATGGAACAGCGCCTCTTGGCGGACGAAGCAATGAGCAATGAATATTTAAACCGGCTGGCAAGTCACATAATCATGGCTCATGGCATGTACGGTCCCGGTGTTCTGGGGAATGGGGCACACCGCGCGGAAAACTCGGCGACGCTTCAATTAAACTTTCTTAAATATTCATTACTAGTTGGAATGAATTAATAACTGATATAGGCGCGCGCTCACCCACTTAGTTGCTGCCCCCGAAGACCTTCGTCGACATGCACACGCCAAACTTTTTCTCATGTCTACCATCGCTTTCTGCCCGCGTCTTATTTAATTCGCGCCACCAACTTTGTTTAACTTTTACTCACACCTTCAACTTCGTGACTATCGTCTGCTTGTATTCTCATGTCTCTGGTGAGGGTTGCGTCCCCGTGTAGTTTTCTTTAAGTTTTTAGTCCAATTCAATGGAACGAAACAAACGACTTTAAACTTCTAATTCGTGTAGATTATGGATGATACATGCATAATTGATTTGGAGTGTTTAAGTAATTTGCTGGGTGAGTCACGACAATTTTCTAAAAATGAGTTTCAACTGAACGTCTCACAATTCCGTCGGGATTTTATTGATTCTACTTTGTCTGAAGTCTAAGGCGTTTGTAATTGACTTCGATTCATTTTCACGGTTTGCATCAAAATTTCATTTTGTTGGCCGCCTTTTAGGCCAAAGCTTTAATTTATATATTTAGTTGGTAGTTTTCTTACTTCAGAGAGTCAATTATCTCTCTGAATATTTGATGCGAATTCCGAAATTATTTTGCACCGATTTATTTACCACTTCGGTTTGGGAAATAACAAGTCAGAACATGTCTGAAAACATACAATTTTTTGGATGTTAGCTTTCCAATACGAAAACAATTTCCAGACATATTTTCAACTTGTGAATCATTTCGCCTTCAATTTAAAGCCATAAACATAAATTTATATTTAAAAACCTCGCTTTTACTTGGAAGCAGCAGGTTCAAACATGTCTCTAGCAGGAAATTCGACATCGTTCATTGATTTCTCAATGCTTGAGTCATCTTACAGATATCATAGCATAATATAAATAATCGCATAAGCATTTTTCATTGCATAATTAGTCTACTGATTGTGAATTTGAAAATTGACAAAATGTGAGGACAAAGACATATTTATCTAATTGCTAAATGTTGTGTATAGCCTCAAGGCAATGATTAATTTGTCACCGGATATAGAGAACAATCTGGAATGTAATATTTCACAATTTTACATGCAATTGCATGTGCCGACTCAAATTGTGATCAAAAAGTGATTTTCATTTAGGGACTTCCCCGGATTGTTGTTGATAAGATAGATTTGATTAGTGGTGATAGAAATATCAGCAATTTATTTTACTAGATTGTTTGCTTCAATCCATGTTGATTCAACAATAATTTCTACGAAATAAGCGTCTAATTTTCTTGTGAATTTCAAATGAAGTTGGCTTCATTAGGCAAACACCAAGAAGTCTTCCCCCTAGTTATCTGCTTCCTTGCCATTCATATGAATAACCGTTTAGTTTTCCTCGCGAGTTTGAACTGCACGAACTCGGCGCGTAATTAAATAGCAGATAACGTGGCTCTAAAATATTTATACAGGTAATATATCTGCAGACGTTGGTGGCAATAGTGCTTGCTGGTGGCATCGCATGGCATGGATGCGAGAGCTAATAGTATTCAATGTAAATACACGCGTCTCGACTAATTTCGCGTCCTTAAATTGCCATTACGTATGCATCATGTATGCGTGCGCTTCCCTATGCTGCTGCTGCTGCTGCTGCTGCCACATCGACGTTATTAGGGCTTAATAATGTAATCACGAATCGCATCGTATAAATGCTTTAATAACACGCGTCTCTTTTTATGTGTCGTCGCAATTACGCGTTTCGAGTCGGGTCGTAGATGCGAAAATACTAGCATCTAATGCAATCAAGCACATCCAGCTTAAGACCGAGTCAGCGAGTGCGAAAGAGAGCGTCTTGCGTCACGGATGATATGCAGAATTAGCAGCGAAGGAAATGGAATTATTATTGACGTCGATGTCCATAAAGTTGGACGTACACGCTCCAGTCGAGCCGGCGTGTGTATATTTATTCAATGTGCGCTGGCTTATCATTATCACATTTAGGCATTGACGAGAGGTATGTGAGAATTGAAACAGAAGTGGATGGTAATTGTCGCTCATTAGCTATTAGATCTACGTATGTGAATTGCCTGAAATTACATTTCAGTTGATTATTTCCATACGCAATAAAACCAATTTGTTATTTCATCTGGAACTTGAGACCGTGTCATAAAATTTCAATTGTAATGCAGTATAAAAATCGCGTTTTAGCGAAATTATGAGGCTAACATCTTTTACAAATAGGCAAAGGAATTGAATTAATCAAATTAGTCATGGAAATATAAAAAAAGAAAGAAACCAAACAGTCGAGCAGATTGGTTATGCTTAAGTGTGTTATGCAAACGCATTAAACACTTAGCAAGTAATTACTTTACGCACTCATTGTGTTTATTAATATTATTATGCAAATGGTTGAAATATTTTACGTCAAGAAGAGCAGAAAAAAGAATACGAAAAACGCCACGAAGAAATACAACATGTTCATCGCTTCACGGTTAATATGCTATGGTAATTCAATTAGGAAACAATGAATTCCATAAAGAATAGTTGGAAAATTATGAAAATAAAATGAATTTAATTTTCCCTGGTTTAAGTCCTCCCAGTAAGATTTTATCAACAATGAAAATTATTTCTTATTTTCTACTTTATGACTCAAAACCACAGAAGTGCAGGACGCTTCCTCATGGTTGTAATTCCATACCATCTCGTAGTGGAAGAATAATTAGGCGAAGACAATACCTTCGGTTATTTCCTTCGACTTTAGACTCTTTAGAGTGACAAAGCATCGCCTAATGGATGCTCACATACACAACAAATCGCGCAAATTTTTTGAGTCCTAGGACTCCTTTATATTCCATTCGAGACCAGTAAGTCGAAGCTGTAAGCGCTGCACTTCTTCCAACAAATGTATGTGTGTCTGCTTCAGTTGATGGCGCAAAAAGGATGAGGAGTGCAATTACGTTGCAGCGAGTGCATTTATGCGATTTATGCTCTCGCACACAAAAGCCTTTTTGCTCTTGCACATCGGCCATCACCATCGGCCTCCCAACTCTGCGCGTTCTCGAAAGCTTGCTGCAGTTGTAACATTGCAACGCTCATGAATGCATTGCATCTAAGTGGATAATTCACGCGACATCAAAAACTGTCAGCGAAGTTGTTATTCGGTTTAATGTATATTTAATCTCTTCATAAGACCATTTAATTGTGAGAGGTTGTTTCCCTGATGGTATTCCAATTGCGACTTATCTATGATACAAATCTTTGCCCTTTTTTGCAAAATTCTTTTCAGAAGAATCGGAAAACTCCGACTTTGAGCCACAAGGCAATTAAAATGTTTAATTTTCCACATCCTTTACAGTCATATGAAGATGTAGTCGAAACTTCTATCTTAATTACGTCATTTTCATCATCATGTTTTAATTACACGAAGTAGATTTATTATCTCGATGGCAATTTTGAACGCGCCTGTTGACACCCAAGTGACAGCAAGTCGTAAGATATTTCTTCAGAAATTATCTGCGTTGCTGGAAAATACAATTAAGTAATATCGCTGATTACACCTGAGCATTGTAACATCCGCTTTTTTATGCGAGCACAATTATACGTTAACAATTGTACAATTGTACAAACTGCAATAAACAAGTGGAAAACGAAAGATTGCATTAAAATGTGCAATGTTTTGGTCTTCGGTCATTTGGACGGCACATTAATTTTATTACATCTATTACTGGCTGCGTGCAGTTTAATCAAAGCAATCCACAGGAATGACTCTACATGCATTCAACTCGGTGTTGTGCTAGAATAGATCTACATATAGCCTCGCAGTCTGTACGAACGCGCAACGAAACGAAAAAAGAAATGTTTCATGCCTGCCAGTCGGAAAAATAAATAATGCAATTCGAATAATAGTTCTCGCTATGATTAATTATTGCTGACAATAAGCCCTGCTAGTACGCTTATTTATTTATACCGATACGTGCAATTATAACTCGATCCTATTTAGTTAGTCTACATATCGTTCGGATTGCACCATAATCTTCTCGTTCGATTCTTCACTGGACTTTTTCATCGTATGCCTCTTGTACCATCGTTTCGTTGCTTCTCTTCGTTCAACTACAGAAGGCGCTCATTTAATGAGTAATTGCCGGATCAGATGAATTCGCATTTTGAGATGCACATTGAAGGCGCAGAGAAAGAGTTTTATCGCAATTTATTTGTTTGTACATCTGCACGTGCATTTGCCTTCATATGGATATAATCATCTGAGTTGATAACTAACCAAGCATTTGAATCGCATTCAGATTATAAATCTTCAATGTTGGACTTCTGACTCTGCAAATTTCCATGCGAATTTTGATGTAATTTAATGTAAAATTGCTTTTTCAAAAGTTTTAGATCTAATACCAAAAATAATTTCATACCGAATTAACTTGTAATTATAATTGCCACATATTTGGATTTTGCAAAAAATGGAGATCTAAATAATGCAATTTTGAAATGTCAAATTACAGTTTTAATTATCATTTGATTTAATTTTCGATTACCCAATCTATTTGCAATTCTATTTGGTCAACTTTTTTATTTATTTCTTCTGCAGTGAAAGGAAATCGATATTGAAGATTTATGGATTACCAATAAGGATTGATCAACAACTAAAAGGTCAGGGTCTACAATTTTTTTCTTATATCCTTCATGGAAAATAATTCATTTTGAAAGTTACCAATATGGAATTTCTCCCATTTCCTCTTAGTAGATTCTTTTTTTACTCAATTGTTTTTTTAAAAATCTGAAAGTACTATTAATGATTTATACCTTGATATCTAATGGTAGATCTACTGTAAGATGCAACAATTTTCGCGAAGATAAACGAGTAAACGGCAAGCAAACTAAACAAGCAACTAAAGATTAAGAGATTAAATGTTATTGCACAGCAAATAATATAAATTTTCGTGAAGGAGGCTAGATCGCCTTCATTCGACTATAGAGTCTCGATGGTAGTGATGGGGGTGGTGCACTTTAAAGTTTCTATATCATTTTTATTGGGCTTTGTCTCGGTGGGATAATGCAGAGCGACTTCTTGCTCTTGCAGTAATAGTCCGAGGAGGAGATTCATGGGCAAAGTGCATATAAATATAAGTATGTTATATGATGTACACATCCAATCGTGCACATCGGCGTCGTCCTCTTCTTCTGCGTTTGCTGCTCCTGCGTTTCGTAATACTTCTTCAACTGCTATTACGATTTCTTCCTGCCGCATGCACATGCACACACAGCCAGTAATAACGTTGGATATATTGCGCGAGCAATGTCAGTTTGTTGAATATTCGGATATTTTATGGATGCAAACTTTAAGAGATGCAACAATAGCGAGCGCAGCAATATGGCAAATGGAAAAATTTAACAAAGCAGAGGAGTCTGCACGACGAACGAGCGTAACGGATGCTCATATAAATGATGGCAGGGGATATATTTATGTAATGGAAACGTGTTATTTGTCAGCTTTTATGAATCAAATTGCATTTGTCGGAGTAATTGGGCAATGCAATTTTAATATCGTTCAGATGTGTCTCAAACTGAGTTCTCTAATTAATGTCACTATTCTTGTGAGACCCCAAAATTGAATTGCCCTATGAGGTTCATATCTTCTAAATCCACGACTGATTGCAACGCACCAAGCAATGCAAATTTCTTCGACCGGCTGTGCGCACCTTTTATCATAGCAATTCTTACTTTTATATCCTACTCTGCATAGTGTTGCACGACTAAGAAGTTGTCCACTTATACCAACTCCCAAGCAATACCAACGAATTTCTCATTTCATTGCAAACTTCATGCTCGTATTTTGCAGTCTGCATCAGACAGCTCCACCTCACGTTAGGTTGGGTTAACTCGAGTCAATAAAAAGTTGGACCATTTCGGCGATTTTGCCTTTTAGTGTTTCGCCGCATCCGTTACCACCGTCACCACTTCCATAGAACGACTTGGTGCCACCAGATTGTTGCACATTAAAGTGCAACTTATTAAAAGTTTGCTTCAATTTCCGGTATAAATGTGAATGCAATACGTTCATAAATAAATTCGGCCCGTAACTTCCAAAAAGAGTACAATTTCTTCTGCATATCGTAAGATCGAATTCCGTTTACGTGTTATTTAATAGCGATTAAAACGTCTCGGAAAAAATCGGGTCAATTACATTTATTTGCCACAGCTCTCTCAGAATGCTTAAACGACTTATGCGAATTTACGCATACGTTACATGCGTACAAGATTGTCAGCCTGATTATACATCTCTTGCTGGTCAAATACACGTCCACGACGAGGTTATTAAGCTTGTTTATAATCGGAATTAAATTATAGTCGCATAAATTTGGCGTAATTTCGTGCTGGCAGCGCTCAATTCTTGCACGTTACCTCTTTTTTCCGGTTTTCTTGCGCTACTGTTCGACCGCAAAAATGACACGTTATTATGTGTTACTTTATGCATGCGTGTGGAATCGTGGCAGCGCCTTCTTCGCTGCTCGTCGCCAAATTATAGTATTGAATTTTAATTCGGAAGATGGCGGTTGCATGCGCGTTAAAGGCACAACGCACGAAATTGAATAATTGCGTGGACCAGCTCGGCCGATTCAAGTTTTCTTGTTTTACGACCTTTTAAAGATTTAAATTGAAAATTATGCGATCAGATATTCTCTTTTTGTTGGAGTATTTTCCTTCGTTGAGTATTTTATCAAAATGCAACTAGATGATCTCAAATCGTACAAAAATCACCCAAAAATATATATTTTACGAATCAAACGGTTTGTTTTCCTCGTTTACTTGGAGGCTCACATTCTCGTTTTTGTTTGTTTGTTTTTTATTCAATACGACACCGAGTGCGACTTTTCTTATAGCCCATCATAACCCCCGAATGGAAATTTATGTTTATCGTTATAAATATTTTGCCCGAATATGTTGTTTGCTCTACTTATGTAGTTAGAAAAGGCGTAAAAGCAAAAATGTCCCCAAAAATATCTTTTTGTTTACGGGAGAAGAGGAAATAGCCAAAGAAAAATATTCCTACTACTCCAACCTATAAACATCGTGGACTTGAAGACATGAGTTGGCGGAAACAAGCGAAAAGATCCAATGAAATCTCCATGCATAGAAAAACCAAAGAAATAATAATATACGAGGGAAGAAACACTATTTGAATATATCTTCGACTCTATATGTATGAGTTGTAGTTATGATTTGGGAATCGTAAAAATATGTCGCAAAAAGTCCACTATAATTCTATTTGCTAGTTGTACGCGCATATTTTATCTGGGATCGAGTGTACGTGTAGGGGGCGAAGAAAAAATACTGCTTTTAAAAATCTGCTGGAATCGTTAGAAAGATAAATGGCCAAACGGTCCGCTCGAACCACCGAAAAGATGGCTGGCAGAACAAACTTTAGCGCCACGAAGAAACCACAAGGCGAACCGAAACCAAGCAGCCAAAAAACACCCAACACAAAAACCATCATAGAGAGGAAAAATCCTCGCATTTTATGCGTGTGCACACATTACACATATCTGCATAGAAAAAATACGAGTGGAAGTTGTGTGGTGGGACTTGATAGAGAGATGGAGGGCTTAGGGAAGTTTTCGGTGACTGCTCTACTGTTTTCTCGGCGTTTAAATGCAATATTTTTTGGCTCTTTTGCATAATCGTTCTTTACATTGTGCCAGCCAAAAATTCTTCATTCATTGACTAACCTCACTTGAAAATGTAGGGTAGTTAGAGGGTGTAAATGTATAAGAACAAAAAGGACATCAAATTGAGCCAACGCCAGGCGCATTCATGAAGTGCACCGAATTGAAAGAGAATGTCAATTCGGCAATGTTGACGTCGAGTTTAATAACAGCAAATGAATGAATATCACCTGCAGCGATAATTAATATTGTAATTTGCAGCCAGCATGACAACCGCCACACAATACATGCACGCTGTTATTATTGCTCATGCCATACAGGTTTATTAAACGCGGTGCATTCGACCAACTTCTCTTCATACTGCATTATCGAATATGCCAGTGCTGGGGCTGATGATGGAGAGATACATAGCTGGTCGCTGAATTGACTAATCATGCTTTCATTAGTGACGAGTCAGATGTTCCAGTTGAATAATTACTCGTTGGATGGTCAATATACATTTCGTCTTTGAAAAAATATTAACTAAATTATACCAATGGTTAACATCCGAAAAATTATATCTGGTCACATCTTCGCAATTGGATGTTAAGACTCATTAAACAAGGAATTTATTAAGACCTTCGTAGAAAACTTCCTCCTACAATTCCATTGTTTCAGTTTATTTATTGCTACAATTCGCGTTCTCGTCCAGAAAAAAGCGCCTCCTAACTATTTCTTGCTGAATGTTCTTCTTCATTCGCCAGCGGTGGAACATTTTATGCCGTCCTTGCAAGAAAATCCCCAACAACCTAACGATGTTGGCCAATTTCGTACGCAACAGTCCAAAAAGTGAACTCAACTCCAATAACGATGTCTTAATACATCTAACAAGCTTACAAACTTTTGTCCATCTAAAAAACTACTTAATCTTCCATCGAGCTTCCTCCCTTTCTCCGGGGGGTAAGTTGATGTAGCCCAGCCGCCGCCAAACACGCGCAAGTATTCAAATTGCAAACGAGTGCAAAAAGACGCAAGACCCCTCAACGGGGTGCGTACATATTCGACAAATCCGAGACTTATCCCCCCATCCAGCAGCCACACGAACTCGTCGTTTTTGCACATTTCTTGACGTTTTCACGAATTTTTCGACCCGTTTTTTTGCCTGGTGCCGTTGTTACCGCCGCTTGGCAGCGCGTCTATTTCGAACAAGTTTGCTGCAATTAGCATAGATAGTCCATTTATAAGGAGAGCGCGGCATGGCCAATCATTAATATCAAATAGACGACATGGGGAGATCTTTCGCGTGCGCGCCGAGAAGCTTGACTTCTTTTTCGGATCGCCGTTGAAGTAGTCGTCTTCGGCGGCGGCGGCGGCGGTGGCGGCGACGACGACGATGGCGGCGCGCACCCCCATTCGTTTTAAATCAATTTCCTTAAAGCTTATTAATGTTCCTCGCGAGTGATTGATGATTTCCAGCTTCCAGAATGCTGAATACGTAAATTATGGCTTTTCAGTTTGCGCCGGCCGACGACGAAACGACAACGTCGATGGTGGCGCCTTCACGAAATTATATCTCAAATTGATAACGCCGAAAGAATTGCGCAAAAAACGGCGTTTAACTCTTGTCGAAATTCCTCGTTGGCCCAAAACGGAAACAAATGATTCTGGGCGCATTCGCATTCGTGCGCCTCGAAGCTACAAGAAACCTTGATAATTCATGAAGAGATAAAAAAATCTATGACCCACAGCTATAATCTCTCAACTCGGCGCGCAAGTCGGGTACAATTTTCGAGATAATTATCGTACTTTTACTTGTTTGTTGTTGAGTTCTTGTTCTTGATTATGTTTGCGCAGCGCGTTACACGCCTACGAATGCTTCGCGCGCGCGTCGGGCGAGAAGTTGTTTGCGCTGAGCGAAATTATAAAAATGAAGTCTCATGGTCAGTCGGAGAACTGCAAAGTTTTTTGACTCCACCGACTCCACCGAACGATGCACCTCTCGCGGATTTATTTTTAGCGTGCAAGCGTATCAACGATGAAAAAAACGGAAAATTTTACTCCACCAAATGCATCGATATATAAATTAGAATTGCTTAAGCGACACCACGATAGCAAACGAGTTGATTAATTCAGTCCGAGGCAGCGTACGGTTGTTTTTACAAAAATATGTTTGTTGTTTATATCTTGCATTTTATGTGTTTCTTGATAGCAGTGCTGATACGATATGCGCACTAAAAGTTGTTGATACGCCGATGATCGGAGGCTTGGCTACTACGAATTGATGCAAAACTTGTGCAAGTTGCGAAAAGAAAAACGTAATTCGCTATGACAATCGAAAATAGAAAAAGCTGTTCCAAACAACTGGCATTGCCTCGACTTCATCGAGGATGTATAAATAGATGGAGATGTATAAAATAATCATATAATTAATACGTAAGTGAAAAACACACGCACACCAATGCGAGAAGGTATTAAAATAACACATTGTTTGATGGTTTTATTGATGCCTCAATGCCAAGCGAGCGCATCTACGATTGCATTATAAAAGCGGTTCGACGCAGTTCACTGACTGCATATTAACACTCGCGCATTAAACTCCCCATTGCGATGCATTCGGTGTATGCAATGCAATGCCAACCAATACTCATACACTCAATGCTTATAAGTCTGCTGTCTGTAGTATACAAGTCCTCATAATCAACGCAATTCATATACACATCATTTACTAGTCACTTATGTATGTGGCTAAATGTACACGAGTTTGCAAGTGCGCAAGGCAAACTATAATTACATTTTTATGTTGGTTACTCCATACTTGAATCAATTATCTATTATTTCGACTGTGTGCAAATTTTCATCGAAAAAGTGAACGTCTACTTTCACAAAAAATCATGAGTTTCAAGTGTTTACTGCACTTGAATTATCGAGAGATAGATCAGTCTGTGAAATGCATCATCGATTGCACCAGAACTCTTGATTTCAAGTCGTTGATAAGAAATAAAAACATATTAAAAATTCCAATAATTTCCCACGACGAGCCCATTCAATGTCAAGTGCATGATGATTAATATCAGTGATCTGCTGTGATAAAAATGATAAAAAATGAAATTGAACCTGGACCTAGCCAAACCCTCATTCAATTTGGTGCACATTAATACAGATGGATGACATTATGCACGAACAATATCGTAAACACTCGAAATTGGAATACGGCGGGTCAACATTTAATTATCTGAAATGGCGACGCGTCAGTGCACGACCACCGACAAACATATGAATCCTCTAATCGAAAAACGAAATTCCGAACGCAACGCGGTTCGCATTAGCGTAGGTCACATTGTCGGATGCGCAAACTCCACGAAAATATATATTAAAATTGCGACATTGATTGCTGCGATCGAGATATTTTTTTCGAGGGCATCAACAATACCCATAGATAACAACGCGTATTTGCAATTCGAAGCAGCCGAAGTGCAAAACATGTTTTCTACTAATCGCATTTTTTTGTCGTTATTTCGACCTGCATAAGGGATCATTGTGGAACGGCGCAAACGTATTTGCAAAGCTGTATTTGTGGAGTGATTAACAAACGACTAATAATGCGATTCAACTGCGTCGATGCGGCGATGATTTGTACGCCATTTGCATATCAAAATGCGAGATGAGACGCGGTTTTATTACGCGTCATTAAATGCTCAGCTGCTTGGCGATGGCCGTTCGATCGATCGGCATCGATCGAAGATTATGACAACAAACGGCGAGCTCGGCAGCATTGACATGCTCTCGGGATACGTGATTGCTGCATTGGTGCGTCTTTCCTGCACGATTACGTTTCTTATTGCATCGCAAACTGCGCAAAAATCTTCCCATACAGGATGATCGCGTCCACCTTTCATAGAGTGATCTTCTGCAGATAGATGATCATTAGGATCGTTCTGTAGAGGGAAATATTTATGACGAATGCATTGAAATACAATTCAATGACGTTGATGATGATGATCATAATGGAGAAGAGATTGACGTGTATTAGTGCAATTAAAATAACATCCGTTCGTTTGACGTATGGATGCTTTGTGCAAATGCCCGGCGATTAGTTCTACGCATATGTAGGCTTTTTACATTTGAAAAAGGTATTAAGTAGAAATAAAAACTGTTTGAAATGAGGTTATGATAGGTCATGATTCAATGGAACTCTTGTTGCCATTGTCGCGGATTGTTAATTAAAGTCAATTAAAAGGATTCGTTCACTTTGAGTATTATCCACTGATGACTTTTTTCCTATCACATGTGGTGACCTACAAATATGTTTAATTAGTTCTGATATTTCTTAACAAAAAAATTCTGTGCTTCTGAGAAAACTATCACTACAAGTTTTCATCACTATTTGGATGGTGAGAAAATGACAAAATTTCAATCCAAATTCAAAACTCCTAAACTCTCAAGTTTATTTCCTCAAAATCTTGCAGCATGAGAAACGTGCTTACAAACAAAACGCGTGATTTTGTGTAATTTATGATGGCACATTATACGGCGTGTGTTTATGCGCGCGTAATAACTACGTGTGGAAATATAAAATAGAGACGTAGAAACAAATATTTAGCTTCGCATGACGTTTCGAATCGGTCGTTTAGGCGCTAGCTTGCTGGAGAGTTTTCAATCAATGTGCTTCCTCAAAATGCGTTTGCTTGCATTCAGACCGAAATTTATCGATGGTGTTGTGTCTTTTAACACGAATTTTAAATGGAATTGCCACGAAACTGTTACACCGTTACGAAACCGCTCGTGCAGATTGCTCAAAATGCGCACTCAGTGCTTGTAAACTTATTGCGAAGAAATCAAAAGATATACAATTGGGTGAATATATCTATAATAATGCTAATAACGCTCGAAGATTTGTGCATGATATTACCGGAAAATGATAATCTTTTGCTTGCTTAAACGCAGATGTAAATGTTGATTTTTCGAAACAGGCAAAACGTGCCATTATTTACGGTTTGAAGACAAAGTACTTTTAACCTATCACCTAGACGGTAATTTATAATATTTAAGTGCGAGTACCGCATAGAGATTTCTGCATTATTATCTAAACCATAGTTGGTTTTGATGTATAGTCCATTCCAAATATTTTCAAATTCTCCAATAAAAAATGCTCTTGAAATATTTTGAATGAAACTTTGAAATTTCTAACTGAAACTATGAGACCAAATAAAAGTGACGTCGATATTCTTCAATCTCAAAATCCAAACCGATTACATCCACTTTAGATTACGTTAGACGGGCGATAAATCATTTCAGAGCGAAGCAACGAGAATAAAAAATAGAAAATTATCATCGACGAGGCAAGAGGTATGAGTAAATCAAGCCCAGCTACAACTTTGGTCGCTATCTATATAAATAAGCACAAATCATTTCGACACTCCATCATTACAAAAACGAACTTCTTTAGCAATGAGACTCTTCCTTGGTCTCTGAATACCTTCTCAGCTATTTTTCTCTAGAAGTGTTTACAAATAACGACTTATTTGCCTTTCTTATCATAATATTGCTTAATATATTGCAGCTCCTTCTCAGCGTAGTTTATGTCTAACACTGAAAGTAGTTTATTTTCCATTGAAAAGCTCGCCTTTTCTTTCTGGTCACACTTGCACGCCGAATAAATCTGGTCTGCAAAGGCACTTGCATAATTTAAGGCTGAATAAATGAAGCGTAATCTTCAGATTTGTCCCAGCAGCACGTAAACCATAAAAATACGAAATAAAGAAATGGACAAATATTCCTCTTACGAGGGAGGCTTAGTATTTGGTTATTAATTCAACTAAATCTTTAAAGGTTTCTTAGTGACTTATACATTTTAAAATTTTGCTCTAAAACTTTATTTAAAAATGCAATGAAATACAGTGCAAAAAGTATAGTGCATAAGAAATTCTTGATAATCCGTTTACTTTGTGTAGACATTTAGTACTTAGTGAATGCACTAATTAATCAATTATAAAAACGTGTACTATGTACTTTTCATTGAGTTTCACTCCAGTTCTCTCTGCTGCTGCTGCTGTTGCCGTCTCTAATAAACAACGTGGCAATGTCTTTGGTAGGCAGGGTATACAGTAAAACGTATGTTTGCTCATGTTTATTTATTTATTCGTATAAGGCATTGGCATTCCGCCCTCCCTGCCCCCCGGCAGCCCCCCAGCGTCGTCCCTGCTTGCACATCGATGTTAATTGTTAATAGTTAGCATGTGTAATAATGTGTGCAAGGCGGTACCTACACACACAATACACATGTTAATTAAAATGTCATTAGCTGATCCCAAGTCAGATCTTATCTGCCATGCGGACCGCGCAATTCTGTCGTACTTTTCCGTTCGTTTTTCCTGCTATGCTGCTTTTTGTGCTCTGCAGCAGGCAGCCAGCCATTCAGACAATCCGCAAGCAGACCTGGTTTTGTGGAACCTTTTTTCGTTATCCAGGAAATGCATTATTGTTGGGTTTTATTTGATTTTAATTTATGACATTCAAATTTCCAATGAGCTGCTGTTGTTCTCCGATTGAAAAAATTCCATTGTTCCTCCTGCTTGTATAGTACAACATTCAAGAATGGAAATAGATTTCGTTCGTGTTGTTCTATGGTGACCTTGCTCCCACACACTAGTCGTCTGGGTGTTGTAATGTTCCTAAAACAAGAAGTCGAATTAAAAAAGTGCCCTAAGTACAGGGACGAGAAGGAGCACTATTGTGACAAGTTTTGACAATTCAACTCTGGTGGTTCACATCGCTTGACTTTTCACAAATGTGTTTTTAATTAACGCAATTCTTCGAAGTGCCTGCGCGACTTTCGAGGGATGCACACCGCCAACGAAACGAGGCATAAATGTATGACTGCATCGTTTTGGAGCGTCGTATACAAATGGGATGTGCCCATCGTTCCTACATTTTGCGTGGTTCATCCAAAGATATACACACAATGAATGCTCTCTGGCTTCTTCACTTCAATCGTGTATACATTCACGTATCCGAACCAGCAGCTCGGCTGCTCTTCGGTACAAATTTGTAGATCCGTGTGGATGATGGAAGAATTGCATTGTGAGCGAGTTGCTGTTGCCTGCCATTTCCGAATGCAGACTCGTTTATGTGCGGTTGTTCGGTACGTACGTTCTCGGAATTTAATCACACCGAAAATAATTCATCTTCTTCACGTGCGTTTATTTCTGACATGTGGCGAAAAACGGCAATGCCAGCCATAAATAAACTCGCATGCATACTTGTACTACTTGGATGTACGTACGCTAGTGATATACCGTACGGGATAGGCGCTGATGGCTCTGGCGGTCAGGAAGATCAAAAAACACGCTCATAAATTAGCTTTTTAATTATTCGGCTAAAAAAGTGCGCGCGCCAACCGCACCAGCACGCGTTTGTTTACGTTTTCGGTAAAAATACAATGCTGTCGTTGGCTTTGTTTCTGGATTAATATGATGCGCTCTAGCTGCAATACAAGACATGTTTATTCAAGTTCCAATAAGACGATGGTGACATTTCGTTTGATCTCCTAATTTTGCAAATCCGCAAACCTACTGCATGGTACATATTATGCGGTGGAATATTTATTATTGTTGATAAGCCATTTCCGAAGTGTCTGATATTTTTACTACCAACCGAGAGAGTGCATGGCATTGCAAATTTGTTAAATTTTTAAATATCAGATCTTCGCATTTATCATTCATGCACGCAATGTTGTTTTGGTAAACATTTGATAATTCTTACACTTCAAGCAACATGAGAATTTATGCATGGAAAATTTATTATAAAATCAATTGTATTGAAGTACAAATAGTATCAAATTTAATACAAAAATCTATAACTCGTAATGAAATATGATTATTACCGGAATCATTCAAAGAAAATGTTTTATTCAATCATAACAGTGAAAAATAGACTAGTGCCAATTAACAGTTATAAATGTGCAAATATTTAGCATCAAGAAAGGTAAATAAGATTAGAAGACTATAGGAGTACATATTTAAATTAGCAAACATATCTATTTGCACTTTCATCGAATTATTTACACGATTTAACTTCTCTGAAAAGAATAGCAAATATCTGACGTGTCAACAAATATGCCTAGACATTAATTTGCATGTGAAATTGTTTCAATAGACATTTGTGAGTTATTTATTGAAGCTATCTCGTCAGTGTTAAGTGAATATTCATTTACCAAAAAGAATAGCTATTAATTGCATGCAAGGTAGGCTCAGAAATTTAGCAATTCTTGAAATTTGGAAGTTGGAAACTTTTCTTCCTTCGTTTGAAATTTCCCCAAATCAGAATCGCGTTTAAAATACAAATTGAGCACCAAAGAGCTCGTTTGATGTAGGTCTCTATAATGCACATGATAAAGTATTCCCTTTTATTATAAACTTGCGTATCGAGCTCGATATCAAACCGTAAACGTGAAGCATGTGAT
Organism: Aleochara sp. GC000083; assembly: GCA_030264555.1. NCBI lineage: Eukaryota > Metazoa > Arthropoda > Insecta > Coleoptera > Staphylinidae > Aleochara > Aleochara sp. GC000083. The sequence continues at coordinate 24,951 of JARJDZ010006228.1, forward strand.
TCATCGTTGATGATTTCCCTTCGACTCACCATTCGTCCGGTCGTAGCAGATTTTCTTGTAGAGGGACCTGACGAGTCTATAAGAAATACAAAAATCCAAAAAAAAAAAAATACATTTCACGTGGGCATACTTCTTGTAGTTGAATACTTATGTCATACCCCCATCTTTCGCCTGTCATGGACAAGTCAAAAACAGCCCCCAGCTCAACGAGGTACAAGCATTTCTTCGGTTCAATGCTAAACGCTGAGATCCTGTAGTGAGGAGGTAATAGAGAGGAAAATAGAAGGAGAAATATGATGATAAATTCTTCATGAAAAATCAAAAACATTCCCTGGTACCTGCTTGCTGTTGCACCGGCAGCAACAACAGCGACTGCATGAATAATAGGCGAATGTAGATTAGACATTCAGACAGAGGAGTGAGTCCATTTTTTAGGACCAGTTTCTGATGACGTAGGGCGGTTTTTAAGGGTTCTCAATCGTGTTCGACTTGTTGTTGCAGCAAGGCCACATGGCCAGAGCAACGATTTCATAATAGAGAAGAGATGTTGAGGATGAGGCGGAGAAAAAATGGAAGTTGGAAAAGAACTTGATGGGGCTTGATAGGCAGTCGCTAAGAATTATACGTATACGGCTCATTATAGAGATGCTTATCGGGTTCTCATACAATTCTCGAGATAATTAACGACCGCTTAACTCTCCTCCAGAGAGCCCAGCTCCGTTTATGCGTTTCGTTTCGTTAGGCCGTTTAGTAGACCGCTTTCCTTCAGGTGTGAATTTTGCGTTCGAGCTTGGGAACGAGACATTTCGCTAATTTTCCGGTAAAACGCGCGGAAATGCAGCGACAAAACTTCACAAATGTGAGTGACGAGTTGAAAATCACATGGGAACTTGTTGCAAACCAGAAATTCCAGAAACAAAATGACACTCTTCATAATCTTCTATCTATAATATCAAAAAAATGGTTCAGGAGTTTGGAAGCAAATATAGCAACAAATTTGCAGGTAGTCAAAAAAGTTATTCGATGGCTAAGCCCCTTAATATAAAATTCGATGATATGCAAATCGAATCAAAATTATACATTTGATACCACGGCTTGAGCATGGGCATCAGCCAGAAAGGCGAAATTTGAAGCTGGGAAGGTGAGTTGAATGTTTCTTGAATTCAACTCGTCGACTGCCTGCCAGTGAATCAATTTGCATACCAGACTGAAGAACGCACGCCGTCGTCGACGACGGCATATCATCCATCCACAACAATTAAGGATACAATGATCCATCCAGCCGTCTGCACACCCAGCCAGACAAACTCCAAGTGAAATTCTTCAGCACCGAGAAAGGCTGCGTTATTATGATTACCTGCTGAATGTTTATTCGCGAGTGATTTCGGGGCGTGCGTAGGCTGCTGGATGGATGGATGGATGGATCCGAACGAAAAACTTATTTCAGCAGTTGGTTGTTGAATCAGGCAGACTGAATGATTCGTGTTCGCTGATATTTATTATAATTTCCCAGTCAGCGAAGACACGCGTATGATATTTATGCCGAAATACCGAGCGCCTTATAAATAAAAGCCAGATTCTTTTCCACTTGCCAATCATTCTCAGTTCGTTCGCAAAATTTAGTTGGCAGTTAGAATTTGCCAAATCAAGTCTCCAAAATTGCTGAGCTGTGTGGGTTGATGCCTTCTTCATCGACATTTTATATCTCTTCAATTAGTTTCGACTGACTGAACTTCTTCGTTTTGTTTCCTTGTACTTTTTTTAATTTCCGACAGGTAATTTGCATGAAAAATTGCTTTGCAATGAAGAATATTGCTCTGAGAGTATATCATTTTAATGTAGAACGTGATATTTCAATTTGATCAAAAGATAACATCAATATAAGTTGATAAAGATCATTAATCAAGTTTTAGATGTAAATAAGTTTATTTCATAATACATAGTTTCTTGTTTTTATGACATTTAATCAGTATTTATTTTTAACTTATTAGAAACCTATATAATTGTTTCATATTTATCTATGAACTGTATGAGGACATTTCCGGTTATTAAGCTGATTCACTATTATAAGGGCTTTAATAAATTTGTGATAATATAATTCTTGATTGCTATCATCTAACGATTATAGCATTTACTGATAAGGCACATTTTTACAGATGTGAAATTGATAGTTGTCATTTGAAGTATGCACGATTCGTACTAATAAACAAACATGCGACATTCTAATTTGCGGTTTGCGAAAATCCGGTTCTATCTGCCATTCAAATGTCAAGCTCATCCTCATTGGCATCGTCAGCATCTCAGCGAGATGTCACAGTTGAAGTACAATTGTGGTTCGTCTTTGACGAATCTCTTCGTTCATTGCGAAGGCATCACACGCTTGTGCGTGATTAGCGAGGGTTCCTACTTGCCAATAATAACAATAATAGTGACACATCCATATTAAATCAGGGTGCGTAGTGCTCTGACAATACGCGATGTCAGATGTCAGTCGATTTTGGGCTGGGATGACGATGATGAGGACGAAGTCGGGATCGGGGAGCGCGCCTGATGTACATTTGATGCCTCCGCCTTTTGGAAGATTGTCAGGTCTGACTAATTGGCTGCGATCACAATGATGAGGTGATGTTCGACAATGCTCCGACGACGCATTTCCGTTCGCAATGCCAATACACTCGGCTTGTATAATAACGATAATAATCCGCACAATGCGACAGCATTTCATGGCGCGAGCGCGCTTCGCTCAATAGACATTGCGAATCACTGTGCCTCGCTCGCAATTCAATTCAATGCCATTATGTTGTTGCTTGCTGGAGAATGAATCCTAGACTAGATTATGAGAGACTTGCTATTATGAATGCGAAACGTTGAAGGATAAAGAGGGGCATTTCTTATGAGTGGAAAGAATTGAGGAAGAAAGTGATTTTAGCAGATAGCAAATCAATGCGAATTCATTTTTGACTATATTATACTTAAATCAGCAAAGGCGTAAAGTAAAAAAGGAAATGATAGAAAATATCAAAGTTTATTTTACATTAAAATCAATAATACAAGAAAACAAACTGAAAGAAAAGTTCATATGCGGTATGCACATAATATTAACCAAATTAACATATTAGGCTCTGATAACAAATTGCATTACGTTTGTTGTCGATGTAATGAGTGTTTGCATGCGTATTTGCTGGTGGATTGCACGAGTAAAATGAATGGCGGGCAAAGAACGTAATCATATTTTATTTAGCGCGTGCGTTCACACTGTCGATGTGGTTCATTTTTCCCTTCCGGTCCTATTCCTGTGCCGTGCCTGCCGGCGATATCCTTATTTAGATACGACCTGCGGCCCGAATGGCTTGTGTGATCTGTCACTGTAAGGTACTGAACTTATTATTGCAGGATAATTGAGCCGCAGTAATAAACATTAGTGTATATTAGTTATATAATGTTTGTTTAATAATAATGCTTGTTGTCAAACGTTATGAGCCTCATTTATATCGGATGTCGAAGGTATACACGAGATCAGCCCTTGGCTGAAGGCATTTGATACTAAGGCTGAAGTAGTAACTGAAATATGAACAAATAGCAGTGGATTAGTGTATAAACATCAATGGAGGACATTGGTAATTGCGTGCGACGTCAAATAAAACAAGAAAGCCGAACAAATAAAGCATTAGCATGCTTCCGTTATGTTTTTCTTGCGGCACTGTTATTACACCTTGCGGGGCAATTGAATCCTAACTGCCGGTAATATTTCAATATAGCTAATTTAGTTAAGCACACACTTAGCCGGTCGTTTTGCCCTTTCGATCGCGTCCTGTAGGTCCGTCGAGGATTGCATTCGAACGAATGACATATGGTGAACATTTTAACGGTGCTGCAGCATGTTGATGATGCCTCATGTCCTCCTTTCGCTTTCCTCGAGTCCTGTCGTAGGCGGGCAACAAGGATGCAATAAATGTTAGAATGTGTACAAAGATAGGAAACAATAAAGGATAACGATTGCGCCCTATCATTCATGTTATTTTTATGCCAGTATTTGTAACCAAGACTTTAGGCTTTGTTTATTGTTATCAGTGTTGGATTTGTTTCCAGTTTCTAATTCAAATTTTTTTTATTGTTTCAGTTATAATCCAAATTGTGCTCCATGTTAGTGTAATGCATCATCTGGAAGAATCTTCGTCATCGACTTCTAGAGTCAAGGTAGGATTAAATTTTCATTACATATCTAAAAGCCAAAGAATAATAGTTACCATGTTAGCGACTGTTATGGGTAAATTGCACGGGACATCAAAGCGAAAATGTCGTTCATTTTAGATGGTAGCTACGAAAAACGACTAAATCCACGAACGCAATAAAAGAATTATTGCGTCGACGAATAATATTATAAGGAAATGCGCCCGATTCTATTGCCTTCATCTTTTCTACCATTTCCTCCATACCGTTTTTATATCTTCTTGCTCGTTTTTCCTTCGGCTGTAGGTTTTTGTATCAGCACCGGTGCCGTGTGTTTATCCTAGTCCCTAATGTTAGCAAGTTGTATCATCTGGTATCGAAGAGTGATGGCGGCAACATTCCACCATGTAGGGTCCTCCTGTTTCGCCCTCCTGCCATTCACGAAAACCAAGCGAGAATTTGTGCGCAAAACAGCTGCCAAACAAATAGAAAGGCATCATATTTAGTGACAAGTGCTGCGATATTTATTATTTATATTTATATGCGTCCTGGCGACGTTTATAAGGCACGTTGAGCGAAGCCCTGTTGTTCCCGTTCCGCCGCCGTTGTTCAACGTGCGTAAATATAGAAAGATAATAAAAATGGGAATGGAATAGGAATAGGATCTGGAAGGCGAACGAAGCGAGTCGGTCGCTTGCTTGTGATGTGTGGAAAATGCGGAAAATGACTGTTGCCTGCAAGGGAAATGTAACAGAGGGGACACGTGCTAGCTGCTCATATATCGAATTGCACGTGAACAAATAGACATAAATATTTAATATTCCAATCGCATGAGGCTTGCGCATGAAGGAACAAGAAACAGGACATTGAGTGCTGAAGGTGTGCTTTATGTCCTCGCTCGTTTTCACTTTCAATTGTTGTTTGTTCGGCTGAGTTGTCTTCGTGCAGGACAATGGGGACAATCCTTAAAGGTGATTAGTCCTTGGTCCTCTTGGGTTGTTATTATAATGGTTTCCTATTAGATCAGGTTTTACAAAATATCGAATCTCCTCTTTTACAAGGCACAACTATTGCCATTCAATGTCAGCCTCTTCAGGCTCATTGTACAAGCCTACTCATTAGGAACTCATTTGCTAGATTTTTGTCACCTAATCATTTCTACGTTTTCAATGTTGATCCACAGGATGGGGATTGAATCCGGATCTTCTATTAGTACGTCTGCTTTCTGGAAGTTGCTATAGCTATAATCAAAGATCTCTTAGGTTTTCAAAAATATCGAGAAACCATAAGACACTCATTGTTTGTTTTCAATCTTCCCAGAAATTTTTTCTTCATTTAAAAATGCATTAATGCACTATAGGAAATAAGATAGGGGTATTTTCTATAAAAATTTGATGACATGCTACTGAAAGTAATTAATACCTGAGGACATTATGGTTGGCTACAATAAAGCCATTAATGATGTATCAGGAACGTGGATGACATTTTTCTTTCATATCGCGTCAAGGAGGGTTGGATGATATCTGAATCCCCGATTCCGAATCAAAAAAGGAAAAATGGGAAAACGGAAAACCGCTAGAAGGGGAGATACTCTCGCTGTGTATCGTATCAAGACTTGTTACGCCTACTTATATTGAGTTACTAATAGGGAAGGAAAACTTGTCGTCGAACATGTCGAAGTTTTCCCGGAAAATACACCCGAGTCGAGGCAGCATTCCTCATCCATTAGATTCACTCATTTTTATTGAATGCGGCTTTGGTTTTGTTATCGTGTGTGCAACCCCATACACAAAATCTATTTTTAATCGCTGTTCATAATTTCTTTATTGGAATTCCTATACAACGGGTAATTTTCCAAAGAAATATAGATAATGTCAACCACCTACCAAATTGCTTAGAACAGAACCCTTCATTTTGAGACCCACACCCAAAGTTGGGTAGCAGAACTGGAACTTGTTGCAATTGCTCAAATCCATGCTGAAGATAATCCATCAGATATTTGCATATTCTGCACGTAGCGCCAATTAACTGCTCGGTTCACATTCGCGCGACTCGTAAATAAGAGATAATAGCACCGGGATACTACACACCTCGGGAGGCAAGTCCGGGACAGATGGCACATTGTAGCCCAAGCCCGGGATATTGTAACCGGGAAGCCCCAGCGTGTTATTTACATTTAATCATCTCGCTATTTGTTTAGGCGGTTTGATAGATAGATCGGTGGGATGCAAATGCCCGGCAAGTCCACGCGCATAGATAACCCGGAGAATGGCCCCATTCTGGCGTATTCCTGGACACACAATGTCCAATGCTGTGTGGTACCGATGGTCATGTTATATTTATCCAACGCACTCTGTCAAATAATCGGAAGGGAGTCCCGGTTTGCGTCTCGTGTTGTTCATGTGTGCTCGATTAAATGCGTATTTGGGGAATAAGGCTGGGACACTACAGGACAATGTCGGCAATTGGGTTTGAAATACACGTGTAATAACGTTGTTGTTATAGGACAACACGCCGTAAATATGTATTGATAATGTATGTGCCCTTTATAGTCCTCTTGGGTTTGCAATAACAAGGAGTTGTTTGAATGAATGCTTTTACGACATGGAAAAACATGGAAGGTCTCTTGAAATGGGGAAGTTTTAAAGTTTAATCCCATGTTGTTAGTTTTCTTGCTTTTCAAATTTACAACCGTTGTATGGATACTTGAGTCAATGCTAGTGGATTTAGTGGGATTAATCTCACTCGAAAAATCATGCATGATCAAATGAGATTGTATTATTATATCGTGAAAGGTTGATGTGATCTTCGAACAAACAAATCTCTCCAATAACAATTCAATTTCGCCGTGTTGCAAAAAAAACCGGGGTGAAATCAAATTGTTTACACACAAATATAAAGCATTTTATATTAAACTCGAAATAAATCCTGTACGTTCGCGTTCCACGTTCGGTGTTTCCTCGCATCTCGATGATGCTCATCCTAATAAAACAACAAGCTGTAATGTACTTGTCCATAAATGCGAATTGATATTGCGAGGATATATGCAGGCACATATGTCTAGCGTGCACGTCTGGAGCGCAACATTGAAACCGGGGATAAACGTTGCGTTGTGTTGCATTTGCGAGAGGATTGCGCCCAGACTTGCACCATTCGCGTCCTCCTCGTACATCGTTGTTGAAAATGTTGGATTTGCCTCGATAAACTGCAAAAAAATTTATGGACCGTAAATATACAAGAGAGTGCATAACAAACTCCACGCACGACGAAGGCAGAGGCGAAAGGGAACGCACGTTTCCTGCTGCCTCCCTGCTTGTTTGTGTTGCAATCGGTTCGTTCGGCTGTTATTCAATGTTTATCTACATCATAAGCGAAACTCATTCACTTAGAAAACCAATATTTCGTTTCGATAAATCACACACAAATCACCGCATGCACGATAGCGTCGCCTGATGCATGAATCCGCAATGTGTCTGAAATTGCATTCAAGGGTTGCTGGGAAATTGCAGAAATTGCTTGCCAACAATTATTTCTTTCAAACGAAATTTCTGCAACAATTAAATACCACGAATGAACCCAATCCAAAGAAAGGATTCTAAATTTATGATGATTCATTACAAAACATCAACGACGACTCCTTCAAGAAGTCTTTAACCCCAAAAAGGCACCAACAACTTGCAACAACATCGTTTTGTTGCGCGTTTCATTTCGTTTTTGCTGCTTTTGTTGGCGCTCTCCATTTGTAAAACTGCGTGTTTGCAAGAAGCACGAGCACTCTTTTGTATGCACATTGTCAGAGTGGAACATTTTTATGCCGCATGTTAATAAATTCATTCATTGCTGTCCTCCTCTCCAGGACTCTCTTCAGCCGAATATACACGCACAAGAACATGACTAAGAAGCAAACGATCTCATCTTGTCAGAAGTACAATAAGTCCTTCAAATTCCAGAACTTTATTTGCCTACTGGACAGCTTTACGGTAGAGCGTTTTTTGAGATTGAATACTCGAGAAATTTCTTCGCGGCTTTGTACAAATTGCTGATGAGATGCAATGGCAGAGAAAAAGAGTGGATGAGTAGTTAACTATCTCGTATCGCGACGTAGCCATCTATCGTACTGCTCGCCTTGTATCTCACTCAAAAATGCCACGAGCAAAAAATGATTAATGTTATTAAAACAAATTATAATGTACATAACACTTAGCATACAATGCGAGTATAAATCAAGATCATATGGTAGTCTTCTGAATATGTTATAGTTGGATTCCAAAAGTACCTTTTGCTTTATAAATGTACTTTTTTGGTGTGGTACCAGCAAACTCCTTTTGTTAGAGCTGCGCTGGATGATAGTGAAAGTTTCCCTTGGCATTCGTAATTTTCATAATGCTCCACATTTCGCATTCCATGTCGGAAAAGATGGTGTAACTGCGTGGATGACGTGGAGAAAGTTGCGGTGAACTTGCTGTCTGTGGGGGCGGAAAAAGGAATAAGGGCAGAAGAAGGACAACGCGCGACAAGAAAAAGTGTACTAATCTTTTGGGTTCAGTTTATGGCTTTCGGTTATTATTTTTCTTGTGTCTCTCGTTTTGTCATTACCGTTCCACGCCGAATTTACGTCACTTTTATGTGCAATAAAATATTATTTATTTATCCGTGTGCGCGGCCACGCACACGCCGTTTATTGTCATGGCGACAGCGAAAGGAATATTCAACAAAAATATGAAAAGTTTTGCTTTCGCCAAGGCTCGTTCCTCATGTTTACTCACAGTATGGGTTCATCATGTCATCATCATTCGTAAAAAGGCGAAAACAAATAAATTTCAGGTATTAATCCGAAATGCGTAAGGGATCACCAAAATGGAAAGCCTGAAAATTGAGTTGTAAAGAAAATACATTTCCCCGCTGCTAAGAGTGCAAAGTTTATACAACAATTTTATATGCTCCTTACGCATTTGAGGCTAATATCCTGAAAATCACTGCCATAAAATCGAAATAACAATAATTACAATAATTTTCCAGGCAAATCTATTAATTAGGAAGTTTATACGTTGGCGCACACATAAGAAACTTGCGCTCATTAGACAACGGCGCAAACAGTGCAGTGGTGGTCCTGCGGTGATCGCAATCTTCTTATCACAAATACGAAAATGCGCCGGGTAATTTCGCCGCCTCTCACCATGCGCACACAGGTACACCAGCTCCATAAGGCGTAATTACCAGCCAGTAAATGCGATGTGTTTACTCGACTCGCGAGCAATTTTCACATGCAAATACGCATGTAATCCTAGCGCGCACATTCGCAAATTATTTCAACTACATAATGGCAATATTATAACATAACTTAATCGCGCTTAATTGAGGCGTAAGTTTGCAAACTTACAACGCCGCAGCCGCAGCAGCTTACTTCGACGATTCGCGAATTGTTTTGACTCTCCAGCGGTTTTATAACACCCCCCAACCATGCAACACGAAGAGGTAGTCTGGTGCGCGAACGTTGGCTGAAATTTCTTAAGAGCATTCAGCGCGATTTTATTGTCGCTCTCGCTTGAATCGCCACGTTTCGCATTCGTATCGAAACCGAAGCGCATTCGCAGAGTGCCGTCATAATAATGCGGATACACTGGAAGCGAGCTGGATAAACACTCGAAAGCAATTCGAATTAATTGCGAAGTCGAAGTCGTAGACGAAGTGTATTGAAAAGTTTACCAACTTATGCGCGACTATGTAAGTGTTCTAAGTAGTTTCGAATTTATTATCGTACCAATGGTATATACAAAATGCATTAAATTAAGAAGGTTTTTGGTTGGGAAAAAGTTAATTTTAAGGTGGACAAATTTTGCCAGTTTACCCTATAGAGATGATTGAGAAGTTAAATTTGTCAATTCGGAAGTCCCACTTGAATTTGGCGAATCACAATATCAAATATTGAAGGCAGGAATTCAATAAAATCTGGTGGAAAGTTATAAAAAACCTATAAAACCTTCTCGCGCAGCGCAAAAAAATCATTTACACAATATATTATTATAAGCACGAAGCAAATAACGGACGTAGATTGCCGAATACCGACAGCGCGAAGAAGAAGCGTTCGGATATTCGCATTCGCAATTCGCGCACTGTAGCTGAATGCGAGCTGAGCACCAGCTTGTGATAATATAAAATTGGGGAGCAGCACCAAATTACCTCCATGCACACACATACACACCCTGAACCCGACACCCACATGCATTGCGACCATCAGCCAGCATCCAAACACACAATACCATCGGCATCGTCATCGTCAACGCGCCAATGTCGCTGAAATTTTATATGACTGCGTCGTCCCATCCCAGCCCAACCTTCTTATATTCCCTTCGTTCATTCGGTCGGCTGGAGGTTGAGGCCCCAGATCATGCTTCTTCAATCCGGCATGCGTCGAACGCTCAAGAAGTCGGCGGCGGCGGTCCTCGTCAAGTTTAAAACATTTTTTTATATTCGCGCAATAAGAGAAGCCGCCGCTGTCGGCTGATACTTTTTTTATTAGTCTGCCAGATTGCGACTGAGGCTATGGCGGAAGACAACCGGCAGCAACAGTGCTGAGTTTTTAAGACATTTCGCGACATAACGATGATAGTATTGTGCGACAGCACCAGAAGGAATTCAGAGAACAGTGAGGATTCAGGAAAAGGGCAACAAAAACGAAACGGAAAGTACAAGAAGGCGAAAAGAAGGAAGACACATACAGATATGACTGTATGAATGGAATATGCAAATAGAATCCTTTATCCTCGCTGAAATTTTTGGCACACTTTTTCGCGTCTTCTCGTCGACTGGGTTTTTTCTTGGAGGGTACGCGCCAAGAAGTGATACTGATTTGTTTTGTCACGTGTGTTCACTTGTGCATTAAGTCGAACGTTTAACGTGCATTTTGCCCGCCGCGCCGCCGATTTTTCGCGTTCGCATTATTTTCGTTGCAAGCCACCATCCATCTGACTTGGCCTGTTTCCTTTGCATGCTTCGCTCGTGTGTCTTGTCCTCTTGTACAAAGCATTAATTCTTTCATCCACGTATAAAACGAGGATGATTTAGGGACCTCCGAGTAGCCGTATGCCTCATGCCCATAAAATGTAATCCATTCATTGGTGGAATATAATTAGTTACATATTTGTTTGGAATATTTTTACAGGAGACTGTAGTAGGTTAATTGCAACAGGGCACGCGAGCATTTTTATGGGCCTTGTTCCATTATTACTTGGACAATGCTGTAATATACAAAATTTAGTTGAAAGCAAAACAAACCTAAAACTCAAATACAAAGGGGGGTGACAGCCGTCATAATTTAACTATTTGGTGAACGTTTTGTTCCCAAAATAACAAGCACACGATAAAGGAGAATTGACATTTTCCACGCCTCTATTTATGACCATTAGAGGTTGTTGCTATTTGCGTTCGCTGGTGGGTTTTTGGGTCTTTTGTTCATAACTTGCAGACCTAAGCAAATAATTCGTGCAAGTTAGCAGGTTAGCAACGAATTTGAAGAATACAAGAGCGAGAGTGGTTCGTAAATCTACCTTTTGATAAATCCGGGCTTGTTGAATTATTATAAATCACTGGAAACAATTCCCAACAAATACCATTGGTAATAATGTTGTGTTATGTGTGCGAGTGTGTAAAAAGGGGGCGTTTGGGGGGCACCCAGCACAAATACAATAAGTACAATGATTGTAGTTATGTGGGCATTTGCAATTAATTATTCGACGGTGGCCATAAATAATCCAATCCGCGCCGCTCTTGCGCGAATAAACGAATGAAATAAAATCATTCGCCTGGGCAACGGCCAGAAATCGGTCTGAGTGCTATCATGTAAAGGGTTTACGCATCCAAATGAATATTAATGGCGATGTGCAAAAATGTTTATCAGTGTTGCAGGGCTCTATGCTGTTTTAAATATGTTTTAAATCATTTATTTATTAATAACGCGTTAATATTTTATGAGATAAACTCATAAAGTATGCGTTTTTATTCGTTTATTATGACAATTGCCCCATGGTTAATTTATGGATGGCGTATCATGCGGAATAATAATTGTAATTTGAATTAATGTAATAACGTCATGAAATAATTGGGTGGCATTTCATAAATCTAAAAATGGAATACCTGAAAGCACTATCTCGATCAATCAAACATTTAGCAAATTCCATACAATATTTGGGTGACTTCATATTTGTGGTCCAAGACTTCTATGGGGAAAACATATTTTGCAAGGGTCATTAAAATCAAGATGTAATTTGCCTTATCAAATCTTGAGGGCTTGAAATAGTAAAGATCGTAAATTTAAGATGTGTAGTTATCTGCACCTTTGCACAAAGCGCAAATTCAGAGTGCAAAGCAACAAATAAATAAATACTTGAAGAATTCTACACCTGGGAAAGCAGGCGAACAAACAAACACCAAGTGTGTTGAAAATTGTAACTTCATGCACGATACTATGAGGAGAGCCACTCCACGGTTCCGTCTTCCTTTCCGCGGCCCAACAGAGGCCCACTCACACATAAACCATCTCGAACCATGCGGACTGAAATCGAAATGCACTCGGGACATTCGAGTGTGTTGGGTTTCTCTCCGTTCGTGTAAATGTGTACCGTGTATCTAAACGACGATATAACACTATTGTGTATTGTATTGTTGCATGTGCAGCGCTAATAATTCACCAACTGCTTCTGATATATGTGCCTGCCGGTTGGAAAAATACTAAATAAAATAATAAACAATTTTATCTCTCGCAATCACGATATCTGCGCGGGCGGCTGAAATAAATTGAATTGGCAATATGGTAATGTCTCAGAGAAGTCCCGGTAAAGAGTCCCGAGGCCCGTCCCTAATACGCCAATAATTTTACAATACACTTCCATTAATTACGGATGGATGTCCAAAGTTTTTTGCTTGGAATTCGTCGTTCCGACTTCTTATTAACGATTATTGCGGTGCACGCGTAATAAATTCAAGTGGATTTTTCTAAGCACCCCCTTTATGCACATTAATTCATTTATCTGATTTTCAAATCCTGAATCCGCACTACTTTCCTGGCCGCATTATAAAATTACAATATGAGATATCACGCGGGGTGTGTGCGTTGTGGGCGAACGGAAGGAGAGGGAAAACAGCTTGCACATTAATAATAAATATCACAACATGGATAACTCGGATAAGACAATTCTACATAAAAATATAATCGCAGCGAGTAAATACAAGAGGCGAACACACATTTAAATCGGCGATTTTCTCTTTCTCTCTGGTTTGCATTTTGCCCAACTCGTTTTCCGACTTTGTTTTGCCTGCTCTGCGTTTTCTACAGTCCGCCAGACGACTGCTGCACGTTTCTATTTTTTATTTGTATTTATTTTCACTCTCACTCCATGCGCATGAATATTTATCTTTATCTATTTATATGGGTTCTGGCACCCCTTACTGCGTTCAGAAATTGCCTGCGAAGTAAACGGCGCGGCGCAGCAAGCTCGTGTGGAAAATCATCGGATATAAATCAAAAATGCCCACACACACACACTCGTCGACTGTAAATGCACATATTTTCTATATAAAATATTAAGTTAAAATTAAATGGCTTAGTTCCAAATTATAGTGCAATTTTAAATTGCATCGGCCATAATTCACAGTGTGCCCCAGCCCAGGATAGCAGAGAGCATGGGCCAGCCAGGATAACGTTTGCCTTTCGCTTCGAGCCGAAGAGCGAGGGCAGATAGATAGACGGCAACATTGTTGCTGGCGTGTTATAATGCAAACAATATCAACAACGGACCCATTCTATGTAGATGTAGACTGCTCGCATGGAAAATGGTGTGGCCTATTCTCCATACGCACATTATAATACATAGTGGAGAACAACGGAATCAAAACAATATGGATAGTTATTGCATGCCGCACGGTTCTCTTTCATACGCATTCACCCACACATACACATCCAACATCAACATTGGATCGGATAGTGGGTAAGCATAAAGGGGCTAAATGGCAAAAACATGTTAAATTATTGCTGCGCTTTATAGATAAATTCATGAATTCTTGCCGCTGTTCGGATGACATATGAATTTCATTTTATCTCGGGGTATTTATTCTGCTATGAAATTTTCATTATCTTTCCATTAAAATGCGTTTCCAAATTGGTTGCATTATTAACCCCCATCGAATATGAAAATTGACCATGTTTGTTCTTTCCTCATGGGTTAAAGTGTAACCACAAAATAACTAATAGAAGCAAGCGACTATGTAGTAAAGTAAACTTTTAAAGCATATTTGAAAATATCGAGATTACTTTATCCTCAATCCATCAACGCAAGTGAAGTGGATGGATTTTTTTGGGTTTCGTTTTGATGAGCGCTCGCTCGGATTCATCCGGGTTCGATGGCGTTTTCGTTATATGCGCGTTCAGGGGACGCGATATACAACGTGAAGTGCAGTAAAATTGCGACATTGTTGCAAGGAAAACGGGCAGTAAAACTAAAATGAAAACGACTATTCGGGCCCTCTGCTACGTGACGCGTTCAACCATACTACGTAGAGCCAATTCCACATTGATTCAGATAACGTATCAGTTCACTTAATCTCTCAACACATTAACTCATAAGTTTCCAGCGAATTTTAACGATCGTAATTTATTTCTAAATTAACACCTCTAAGAACATGTCATCTGTTCTATAGTAATCAACATCTGAACCTTGGTCCCAGCTTTGGAACTATGGTACCATCATAGGTTGTCGTAATTTTGATCCTTGGAAAAGTGGAATGAATTTTACTTGGGTTTGAGTTTGGGGCACTTTCAAGGGAAGAATGGGAATTGCAACCTTGTTTGGGGGGTCGATGGGGCAGGAACCTCTTGAGCCGGGGCAGGCGCACTTGAAGGAGACGAGGATGACGTCTTCAATGTATGAAATCTTTGCAACGATATGGCATCGCTCGTCGAGGCAGGCCGCAAATCGTATCTCTATCGTGGAAAATGCAGCGCGATGGAACCCAAACGACATTGGCATTAAACGCGAACTCGGAACGCGCGGGCGCGCGCGCGTCCCGTCATCATAATGTGTAGTGAGCGCACTTTACGAGTGCCAATCGGCCGAGTGAATCGTTGACATATCGTGCATTAAAGCATTTTATGATTGACGCTGGGCCCCGGCCGCAATGCACGTGCCGCATGCAAGAATATATCAACGTTTATGATCGACATTTTGGGCGCGCTCGACGGCCACAAATACGATCCTCTGGTTCACGTATGTGTGCGAGTGCATATATAGTGGCGATCAATTGACGATTACTGATTAAGCTCATCGGAGCGGCTTCAATAATATTGCCGCCGCCGGCCGGTATGGCGCATGCGCGTCGAGCTTAATGCGCTCGTAAAAGCGCGCTTTTATTTCGCGATTGCGTCCATAAATATTTTAAACATCTTCCCCACCTCACTACCACCGCCGCCAACATACAGCGCGAATTGAAGTTTTTACGATGTTTGCATACACTTGAAATCTTAGTTTTTATGTGTCGCCCTCTTCGCCCAAAACGACCAAAAATCGCATGCAATTTTGATAAAAGTCTTTCGCGTTTTCTACGTGAGTCACTAAACCGAGCGGATCGTTTAGCGTAATGTCACTGATGTCAGATGTAATTTGCTGGATTTTTATGCGCCGATTATTTTCGGTTGCAGTTTGAGCGAGTATGTGAACGGTCGCCGTCATAAAAGTGAAAACAAACGAGTAATTACTTTCAAATGAATTTAGCAATCACGAGCTCTCGCGCGCGCGCGCGGTACTGCACAAAAACGGAAAGCAATTATCGTTATATCATTGACATTTAAATGACTGTACGGACTCTTTGGTTTATTTGCCTCGTGATTGCTTCGTTCCGTAATTATGCGATTTGGAAATTGCGCCCACGCTTTGGTTTCGGTTTTAATTCAATTTGCCCAATCAAATGCTAAGCATGAATTGGCTTACAAACTGCAATTATTCAAACGCCAATTGAAGACCATCCCTTCTCAGAATTTTTGCTCATGCACCATAAATTCGAGAAGCGATAACATTACTGAGATAATAGTTGACATTTCTCTTAATAGTTTCACCGTTAACAATCCTTCAATTAAATCCATTCGCTGAAAATGTCAATCCACGATTACAATCGCATTGCATTTTTCAACTCGATGATTTTACAATGGCATCTCTCGGAGCATGCTGCTTCCAATTTGACTTTTCTCACTCACTGACTCGTTGTGTGCTCACTGTCTGTAGAAAACATTGTGTACCTGGAGGATTGTATAGCAACTTTGGCACATGGACTCGCCATATTGGACATTACACATTGCGGACATATTCGCAACACAATGCAATATACGAGCGCAGTTAAAACTGCTCCTGCTGTTGCCTACTGCCGGTAATGTTATGTCGTGTCTGTCGGTGCTCCGAACAACTTCCAACCGAATGGTGGTCGAACCAAACGAACGAACTGCACGCCTGAATGTAAACTGCAGTTTGGACGGTCGAGTGGAGCAATTTCGAACCGCACACCAAACGCAAATGTTGTGCAACTATTCGGGCATATGCGCGCTCGTTGCACTCATTAAAAGTGTCTGTTTGTGTCATAAACATGATGCAACTGATCAATAAATAAAAATATGTTTTCGTACATTTTCCGCATTATTCTCATTGCAAAAACAATACTTGTTGAAAGATAATTTGCAATTGTTGGGGAACCATTACCATTAGGACATTTTAATAGTATTCATCACTCGTTTCACAATTCTAGAAGCTTAGAAAACTGACATCCTTCTCTGTACGGTACAATCAGTGCCAGTGAGAAAATTTAATCAGTGTAATGGTTTCTGGTGCTAAATGCACAACATCCACAGCAGCATTCGTTGCTACCAGGCACAAACATCAATAGAACACTTCCAATTCAAACTATTTTAGTGCAAGTCTCCCATGATGACACCAACCATCATACGGCTAAAGTCACCCCACGCACGCGTTTTGCAGGATGTCATCTGTAAATTTGCGGTATTAATCAGAATCGGCCGGTTCTAGCGAAGGATCGTAAAGCTTCCCCAACTAACGCCAATCTTGCTGTACTGGGTGTTCAAAACACATCTACTTCAGTCACCCTTCATTTAGTAAAAATTGGAACAGTTTTCCAGGACTCTGAGAGTTGGAGCAAAATATTAAACCCGTTAAATGTGTGGAAATTATGAATGGTATGAAACACCCTGGTTGAGTAATTCTTTGGACACGTTTCACATCCGTGTCATGAAAACGAAACGGCGCGAATCCGAACGAAGAGTGCGTCGTTGGAGCTGTTGTGTTCGGCGATGAAATTCTATTACCGAGGACTATAATTCACGCTCGTGCGCTCACGAACAGCATCTGCATTCGCACCCCATTCGTCCAAATCAATCGCATTTATATACTAACGATTGATTTATATTATCGCACGCACACACATCCACACATTCGGAATTTCCTGCAGCGTCCATCTTTATCGGTCACTTCCTCGAGCCCTCTATCGGACCATAAGAGCGACCAGCATGGGCTGCTGAAACTTGTGGGCTTTGCGCATTGTATTTGATTATCATCGTTAAATACGGAGTGTGGGGGCGGCGAATCGCGTAGGGTTCGTGTCCACTTCGATGGCCATCGATGACGGACGGCTTCTTCATCGAGGTGACGGGCCATCTCCGCGCCGGGCCCGAACAATGGCATTGAAATCGGCGCAAAGTAGGGTCCTGGGTCCGGGCGGCCGTAAAAAACTATTACTATGATCGAATATTCGATCAATCCGGAATTATATGGAAAGAAAACCCGCTCCCGAAGGTGATGTCGGAGGTAAAAACGGAAATCGAATGGCCCACATTGCACCCCGACTCGACCGCCCCATCCCGAAGGATATCTCCTTCTCCTACGCCCCCGCTATATGGGAGTGCGAGAGGAAGTTGAGCGGATGATGAAAATGAAAGAAAAACACTAAAAGCTGATGCGATGCTGCTGCTCTTCGGCCAGCAGCGAGCGCAAATTTTAGTTTTTAAGAATATTAGGCATAAATCTCGGAGGCGCGTTGTCTTGGACGTGAATGTATGGTGAACTATCTCCCCGTCGCGATTAATCATCATCCTCGAAGATGCTCCCCTGCAAGCGAGTGCTCCACCGCGGGACTTCCATCGCGCATCGCAGCCTTGTATTTAAATAAGATACTCCTATATTTTTTAATCAGTTTTCAAGGACCTCTGCGTAAAAAGACGTTGATAAATTGCGCACTTTTTGCCTTGTATGTTCCTCTCTCGGCGAGCGAATCGTTTCATTCTCAGCGCACTTCACTTCGATAGATCGTCCCGAAATTGTTTGTTTGGATGTGTACCACGCGTTTAACTCTGGAGTCCTTCAGCATCGTGGTGCGTCTTCTTTATCATTTCTTCTTCGGAACGCCAATGTTTTCTTGTCGCGCGCGCTTGTATTGTATTTGTCGTCCACTTACAGATATTTATTGTGGCGCAAGATTTATGTCTGGACGTCAGCCGAAAGAGGGTCGGCTCCTCGTTTTTAATATCTGCACGATGCGCAAACAAAAGAAGTGAATTAATGACAAATTATGAGACAGATTCCGGTCGCACCGAAGGATATCGCTCCGGGGTTGCCTGCAATTGTCTGCCCCTAGCTGTCATAGAAGTAGAAACAAATCGGAAATGATACGAAGTGTATCCGAGTGTACACTGGCCCGGAAACGGGACAGACGAATGGATATTTAAGCTGTACGGATATGTCTAATTTTTGTATCCTTATTCAGACACGAGGAAAATGCAATGAAAAACTCTTCTCATTTCCCTGACAAATCATTTATTTTATGCTGTAACTCCTTTTCGTAGACATGCTCATTCAGATTGTGCACTAGATTGTCATCCCATCGACAATGGGAAATCGTTCGGGAGGAGCATTCGTTAAAATAATTTTCGCCCGTGAAATCAGTGGATTTGCGCGCATGAAAAATTGCAGGAATTGCTGACGTATTGTATGAAAGGAATATGGTATGTAGTCGTACGTATGGCATTTTGGAGCAGCATGGAAGAGGATCTTATTGGAGAGGAGGCTCATTGTGAAATGGGAATCCGAGTGGAAATAAGATTTTCTCGCGTACTCTGCGAATCCTTCGCCTTCCATCGTCTTGTTGCTGGGGCATGAGACGCATCCTTCGCGCATGTATCATGTTCGAAGCACACGAGTACATCGCATGATGTATATTGAGCACCAGAAGAGGCAGCTGAGGAGATGTAGAAAGAGGGCGAGAATCTGCACGTAGAAATATCTCACGTTGAATATGACGAGAGTGACACTTTCATAATAATCTATTTTCAATATAGCGAACGTCGACTCGTTCTGCTCGTTTTGTCGATCGTCTGAGCGTTTTTCCACTTTTCCCATCGCATACCAATGTGCAGGGTATCAAAAATATATGTTTGTCGAATTGCTAGTGGTACGACATGGAATTTCTGATTCAGTGGAATCCCCGATCCATTTTACTTTGATGGTATACCCACATTACATGAGTTGAGGACCATAATTTGAATTCGTCAGCCTTTCACTTGTCATTTGTCCCAATCTTACTGTTCCATCATCTTCGAGATCCTTTGTATCCAGCTTGAATCACGTGCAGCACAAAAGCCACGAGTGCTAAATACACCCCACTTCTTCAACTCAAAAAGTCACCTGAACAGGTTTCACCAACTCGAACGAATATTAGGGTTTAGTCATTCCATACGAATCCAATGCTGACACCGAAGACATGGGCGCATATTTTTCACATGACTCCCTCGTGAAAGCTCATACTCACTTGGTGAGCTGGTGGGTCGCGAACGGGACGCGACGGGACGCGGGACCGGGCGCACACGTGTTGGTCGAAAAATGCCATAACGCGGGCGCACACGTGTGTAGTTTTGACCTCATTTGCACGATTGACTCATCATTGAATGGCCACGACTATGAATAAACGCGAGGACAAAGGTCTTTCTTCCAAGACAAGTTATAAGCGGCTAAGTGCGTGCAAGTAGTCCACGACCACTGAGTACTTTTAGTCCAAACACGTGTGATGTTCGAATTTGATCGAATTTCTTTAGCCCATTCCCACAAGCCTTCTAGAATCTAGATTCTAGATGGTAACAGTATCTAGGGAACAAAGCTTGTACCATAGAAGCTTATCGTGATATCTAGTGGTACACCATTTCTAAAGTTGAATTTCAAGCTTTCATTTTGTCTTTCGCTAGTCTTGTTTGTAATTAATAATATTTTCAGTTAGGAAATTCTGGGAGCAATTAAAAATTCTAGTCCAACTTACAAGTGCTCAAACTTACCACAATTATCATAAAACCAGGACGACCCCAAAAACAAAAAATGTCGCCCTAAATGGGAAACTGGATACGGTGAACTTGCTGAGCAATCCAAGTGTCATGACATAACGATAATCTTCAATGAGGAAAACTCCTGAAACTTCTTATTACCAAGGACTGGAGACATTTGCACGAATCAAATGACCGTCCAATTGCACCAACCACGTAAACGTGCAACGCGCACAAATTGCTAATTACTATAAATATTATTAAGCACTCTTTCGTTCCACGACTCCTCATTTTCCATAATTTACAAACTAATCAAACGATTTAATTAAAATCATTCGCACGATGATGTCTGGCAACGTTCGCCTCGAATTTTTATGGCAAGTAAACCCGGAAAATTATAATACCTAGGATTTTCGCATCTACATAATTCGAGTGGAAGCTTTGATTTAAAACGTCGAATCAGATAATGGGATGAGAGGCAGCCCGTATGATGGAATATGATAAAAGCGATGCATTCTTCACTTATGAATGCCAAGACCTTTCACCTATCCTAGCTTCGTTTCTTTTACGCGCCCAGAGATGAGATGAGGAGCACTCGGCGCGAGCACATTGCGCTGGATGCTAACAAGCCAAAATGCATGATGGTACGATTGCACGCTATGGCAATTTTCATATCAAAGAGAATTCCTAATCGGTTGCTGCTGCCGCCGCCTCTCGCACATATGATCGCAAACGTGCGCGTTCTATTTGTGCGAAGGATCATCATCAAAGCTTTTCCAAGATGCGTCTTATAATGATTACACTTTTCGTATTTATTTGCATAATGTATAACGGAGAGGGAGTTTGTCCTCTATATTTAGATGTACCCATTATATGGGATGATATCTCCGAGTTTCTGGATGGAACTATCCCAGAAAATATCATTTTTTACTTAGGTCTTTTCAGTGTTCCATAAGAATATTTTGTTGTTATAATTGGGGTAATTTGGAACTAAAGCACAAATACCTCGGTTAAAGGGCAAAAGGGCAGAAGAGCCGTGCGAGAATAAGATCACAAAACATCAGGGCAAATAAATCGTAGTCACGTAGCACTTAAAAAAATAAACGCGTACCATACATGTTACAGATACCATCAATTTTTCGTTTTTACTGCGTGGCACGCCTCTCTCCAAAGAAGCCACTTCAACTTTGTTGTTATCTCAACGTTTTCACGTTTTTGCTCCTCGACGAGAAAGAACGGAGAGTAAATTAATGATTATCATTCAGTTCCCTTATTGTATTTTACTTTCTATCATGACCAATTTGAGAATTACCTGATCATAAAATTTCTTCAAATACATTCTCTAATAAGTGTGTTCTTTTTGGTTTCAGATGCTGAATTTGCTGCTTCGTGCTGATAACGGTAAGTTATTAATTATTCTGTTTCATCTATATAAAAAGCACTTGATGGATTATTTATGTATTGTACCAGACGTCTTGGAAAAGTTGTGGAAATAATGTAATTTAGGGTCTCATTAGTCCATTGGTTTATGATGTTCGAATTGGGGGGCTCTGTTGATGTGATGCATTGACTTCAAATTCCAATTAGCCCGCGTTTAAACGCTTTCTTCTTCTTCGTTTTATTTTTTCGCTTCTGCGTCTTAATTTTTTCGTTCATTTTTATTCTCTCCAATTATTCCTCCGCATCTTCAACTTCATCTCTATCTTGGCGTCGTTTCGGTTATTGCGAAGAAGCGGCACGATTCGAGGAGCAGTCGCTAATTAAAATTAAGAACGCACTTTTACGACCGAAAACATAAAACCCGGCGACCACTACTACTCGGAAAAATTCTATCATTCAACTCTATTGCTGCCCCCATTGTCACTTATTTTCGCATAATTTATTCCAGCTCGGGTGGGACTCGAAAAATGATGATTTACGCCGCTTAATTTACTTATGCAACGGTAGCACCTTTGCTCACGAATCCCGATGACAACGTTTCTTCTAAAAGAAACCGGAAATAAATGAGAATTTGATTTCCCTTAAAAACATCAAGAATTGAATTCAATTAAACCAAACTGATGATTTCAGTGGGAGAAGTTTATGGTTTTTTGTTTGTGAAACCCTTGCAATTGTATCCTCTATGCAAGCAAAAACAAAACGGAACGGATTTGTTGATTTCAATTTCGAGGCCCTATAAATCTATTCTGATGGGATTGATTTTGTCCATGTAATTGGATTACATGTGTAATCGTATTTAAATCTTGTTGTTTGCTTCGCTGCTCTTCTGCGTGCATTGCATTCATTACATTCATTAGATCTAAGCTAAATTATATATAGTGACAGGGCTAAGCTAATAATGTGAAGTCTCATTGCGTCCATCAATCAGTGGTTTTTTTCAATTAACTTTTTGCCCATTGAGCATTGCGAATTTCAAAGGCTTCAAGCCTCAAATCATGCCAACGTCGGCTGCTTAAAGTTCATAGTTTTAAATTGCCCCATGAGAAATCCCCTCAGCCGATGCATTGATTGCGCAGATAGCAGGCAACAATTCCAGAAGCATACTGAAATTGCAGTGCACGGTGGGCAAACGTAAATCGTTAGTTAGCTGATATCTCGGAGGACATCTTCCCGGAAGGAAAAGTGTGAACGCATGCTTCTGAAGTTCCATACACACAACAGCAACATCAACATCGAGTTGCTGCTGCTGTTGTTGTTGTTCTTGTAGTTGTTTGTTGTCTTCGCCGGAGATATAGATGGGCACTAACCGTCAGCCGAATGACTAAACAAGCGCGCTCTGGCAGACACAAGAAGTAAGCAAAATGCATCGAAACAATAACGGTACGTACAGCTACTACTACTGCCCAGCCATGGTTGGACCGTTGGTTGTTGGTGCTCTTGGCCAAATACACATGCGAAGACCATTGACGTTGAGAGGATGAGGAGATGAGCATTTAGCAGAAGCAGCAACAACAACAAGCACTCGGGTGCATTATATGCTGTACGGAAGATATAAATGTTATTTATACCTAACTAGTTGTCATTACAATACTCCTACATCTTTAAACACTGATTCACTTCTCACATTACGAGCGAAAATTTATTGGCCTCAACCGAGGCTGCTGGTGCACGTTTTACGACGAGTGCGGTGGTGTGCACTTCCATTTCGGTATGAGCGTACAAAATCGAGGTTTAACAAAGAAATTTTAATTAACTATAGAGGTGTACGGACGCGCAGTCATGCTCTTTACGTGTAATAAATTATAGCTTCAAGTGCTTTTGCTCCTTCTTCTCAAAGAGTTCGCGTTTTAAACGTTTTCTTTCGGGGCCTCCTTTTTTTCGCTGCGCAATTATTTTAAATAATCATAAACTATCCAGTTTGCCACAGAACATTTTTTACGTTTTATTGCTTTCTGGAAGCAAAGAGATAAATTTACGTATTATGCGAAATCCACTTCGGCCATAATTCTGTTGCTTTCGTCCTGAAAATCATTTCAATTCCTCAAACTCTCTTTGTTCATTTTTGAAAATTTTCGCTGTAATTTTTGGTCTCCAAAAAAATATTGGCCCTTTAGCTCCACCAGTACAAAAGTTATAGCCATTTGAATTTTTTTGCAAAAAAGCAAAGAGCTCAAGTTTTCACTTCAAAAACTGTTATTCATCCATGACTTGGCCTTTACAAATAATAAATTATTGCCGCAGGTAATTCATAACGATTGAGATTGTTAACTTTGTGAATAATAATCTTTCGCATAGAAAAACTACTGCAACGAACAAAACGTGAAATAAATTAAATTGATAGCATAAATAGATTTAAATGTATGATATATTACACGCTGAATTGTGAACACTGCAAACTCGATTGTTGCAAGGTGGTAGTCGTGGCGAATCTTTTCTAACGCGCTCGCGCCCGATTAGACACATCTAGTAAAACATTGCCACAGTGCAAAATAAATGTGCGACGTGCACACGAGCGCTAAGCGTTAATAATAAGGAACGGTCACATCCGTAGGACGCGGGCGATCCGAGTGATTACGGTGTGCATTTCCACGTGCACTATAGCACTAGCTCTTACGCACTCGCAGCGTTCAATACTTTTTCCAATGGACGTCGCTGGAGAGCTAAATCAAGGTGTAAAATGCTGGTTGGCCGATTCGTACGTTCGTATGAACTTCACATGAATATAATGCAAATGCGAATATGTAATTAGATTTTTTCCGCGCTGCGCAACGCGCGATAATCGAGCGTAACACGTGAACGTTGAAAAAACGTACGACATATAGAAAATGTTCCATGGCGTAGACGCAATGGCTGCAGGGTGCGTTCAGAATAGAGAAATAATAATAATGCAAGTTGGCCAAGAACCCGGGCATATGCAGAATATACGCCAATGAGTATGAGTGTGAGACCTAGTGCAGACGGTTAGTGACTGACTACATAATCTATAGCCGGGCAACTTTTATTTTATATCATATTATAAGTTGGTTCAGTTTAGAGTGGCTTTTAGGCCAGACTCGTGTACGAAGTGGATCGGAGCTCGAATGGAGCTAGAAGCGAATATTGAAAATAGATATTCATACGTAAAATGGCATATTAAATGCGAAATTATCATCTTCACGCTTCAATCCACTTCAGATATTATTTCACGGAAATAATTATTATTATCGGTGCACCGCATTAGCTTATGGCCATCCTCCATATAAAACTTTACTAAAGTTTTTAATATCCACCATCTTTTATTAACATTTCCATTGAGAGAAAAATCAATATATATTCATTATTCCACAATTAACTTCCTGTAGGAACTCAAATAAGGGATTAAAATGATGGAATGTCAGACTATTATAGAAATTTCTTTTTATTTCCATGAAAATCTCTCTATTATTATCTAATAACTAATAGATAAAAGTACAGCATGTTCTCCTATCGACTATTCATAAATAGAAGAAAATAACAACTTTTCTTACAACTCTAAATAATTCATCAATACATATGATTATGAATATCCAGGAATTATTGTTTTTCTTACATAACTTTTAATCAAGTTATTTTTTATTGATTTTAATTGACTTTGTTATAAATTTGCTATTCAAGTAATTGCATGATTTCGGAAAGATCTAGATTTTTTACTTTCCCCTGCAATAACAATCACGGTAATAAATTGAATTTCAAGGCTATTATTAAATACCCGTTAAGCCTAAACCAATATGACATAAAACTATAAATAAATAAACACAACAAATACGATAAACACAATAAATAAAAATAGAAATAACCGATTCGTAGAGAAGTGTATAAATAAACGCCCACATTTGCATGAATATTTCGCTCGATGCTCATTTTCCTATATTATAAAACGTAATGAACGAAAACGTTATGTTGTTATTGTGTCATTCATTTCATTTATTCATTCGTCTATCGCTGCGAGCACATTTTATAGGAAAAGTAAAATAAAGTATTTATTAAGGCAGAGCAAGTCTCTTTCTATGGCGCTTGTGAATATTCAACAAACGTAGTGATTTCAACATCGTCGTCGTCGTTGTTGTCCTTGTCTGCATGACAAAATACATGCTCGTATGTAGCCTAAGAAATCGTGATAGGATATGAGCAAGATGGAAGAGAGCAGAAAAAGTAGGAAAACAAGAGACCAGAAGCAATTTTATAAAATTTATGCCGACATCTTTACGATATGCAAATTAATATAAATGAACATTAACATATTAAATAGGCAATTTAGTAATAGTTGTATCTATTTGAAACCACTTTATAATTAACTTGCTGTTGCCTGTGTACTACTTACAATTAGATGCAATTTTATCATGACTTTTCGTTTTATGGGTTTCTTTTGAGAGTTGAGCATTAAAACTTTGAATCAAGAATTTAGGATCAAAAATAGAAATCGTATCAAATAATTAAGGAGACTTGGAAACTCTTATAAGAAAACGAGCAAAAAATTGCTCTTAAAGTTTTTTTTGGAAAACATATTTTGCAACTTGGAGGCGGTTGATGATGAGGGTGCCATATAACAAATACGCTGCTAACTGAAACATCCATTATCCGTAATATGTTAGGAAATTTGCAGGATGCACGCGTTCACTTAGTTCGGCTGCACCAAGAGTTGCTTGCTGTTGCTAATGCACACAAGGCAAGGCCTTTGCTGAAATCAGCGTGGGTGTCGCCATGCAGCATGTAAACTTGCCGCCGCTGCCGCCACCGATTTGTTCGCCCAAATTACTACATCATCCTCGGAGGGTTGAAAATAATCGCCAGCTCGTTGCCGGCTAACGCTGTCGTCGTCCCCGTCGTTGCACGAGATCCCATTTCCAATCTGCTCGTTAGTCGGAAAATGCAGCGCCGCATATCAGTGCAGTCATATGCGAAAGGAAATTAACGCGCTATAAACTTTCTTTCATTAATAATCATCTACTTGGCTGCTATAGACGAGTGCTATAAGTTTTCATTTATATTAACGAGTTTGCATGAATACCACCCCCGAGAATGAACTTTCCCGAAAGACTTCTCGCGAATTGGAAAGCGTTTTTATTCACGTCTGGAAAAAGACTGAAAAAATTCTGATGTCGATTTTTTTCCGTTGGCAATTTGAGACTTCAAAATGAATTGCAACACGAAAAATTCGAGCTCTTACAGCTCAATTCCAGCGCTATTCATGCGATGTTTGCGTCGTCGATATTTTCCACATATCGATTGATCTAACTACTGCATTATACGGCGTACACCTAGACCTAGGACGTAGCATGTAGGATAAATGCTTCGGCTATATCTTTGGACT
Source organism: Aleochara sp. GC000083 (assembly GCA_030264555.1). NCBI lineage: Eukaryota > Metazoa > Arthropoda > Insecta > Coleoptera > Staphylinidae > Aleochara > Aleochara sp. GC000083. Next base: position 52,244 of record JARJDZ010006228.1, read on the forward strand.
TGAAGCTCATCGATGCAGGATGGAGCAAAGTTAGTAGCGTTGACGTCGATTTTCTACTTGTTGGGTTCCGCGTCTTCGTCTCGGCCGTAGAAGTCGAGTCCGAGGCCGAGGAACAAGAAGAAGAGCGGCACTCTATCGGTCGTTTAGTATAAATTTTTTCGCATGCTCCGGACGCGCCAGCTGCACGTGCAAACAGTTGAGGAGCCAACCAGCCAGATAGATCCTCGGCTACAATTCTTCAACGTGGCCGCTTGCAATCCTCGGCGTTTTCCCCACGGTCTTAAAATTCAGCGTACGTGCTCGAAGCGTGTGCACCACACACTGCCCCAGCTCCAGGGGGCGGCACATTCGCTGCAACAAATGTGATAATGCCCCCGATGTCTAAGAAGGCGCTCTTCCACATTTATTTATCTTTCATTTCATTGTTATGGTTTGACATAAATTTTAAGTGCACACATTCCTCCGTTCCGAAATCCATCTGTACTCCATCGGTGAAAAATTGCGAAATGTGTTTTATGTGTGCTGCGGACAACATAATTAGCTTTGGGGCATAATTAGAAAGAGCTGAAAAATTGGAAAAACAAGTGACCCTTGGCTGCTGACTGAGGTGATGGAACCGCACACATTGCAATTATTCGCCGAGATTAGGGTCGAAAGCAATCTAGTAAAAGCGAGTGAAAATATTAAAGCAGCCCCCGAACATGCAATCGAATAATTAATCTGATAGTGGGTGTTTACCTCAGCGACGCTCAGAAAACACCGGCAGAAACACGCCGAAGGAGCACACACATTTTCCTTCTGCATTTCCACGTGCCGAGTGCACGCTCAAGGGGGTGGAACGCTGGACTGCTTGTCCGATTCTTATTTTTATTATAAAATGCGCGTTATTTATATCTTTTGCCTACATGTCGTCCACTGCCCACTTACGCTCGCAGCTTGCTTACGCGCTCGTTGTATAATTATGAGCTTTTTATTTAAATAAATGTCCTCCGCTTGCGTCAGCACAAAAAGCGGCCCGAACAGGGTTGTAATCATGTGATTAAATACAATTAAACATCGAGATAACGTCCGACGAATTAATAATTCATCAAAACAGTACAAAAAATTTGGGTAATTTAACAATTTGGGGGTTGTTTCATTAAAATATGTGACATTAGTTGAGCTGGCAAGTCCGGGCCTTATAAAATAGTGGGTGGTTTTGTGATATCTACAAGTTGGAACAGCTTTATTGCCGAGTTAGGAAAGCTGCAAACGAATGACTCCTGCGTATAATTACTATAAATGAATTATGACCGGGTCTTGTGGTCATAATAAAGATAAAGCGACAAAAGGTTTGTAATTTTATCCGTAGCGCGCAAATGGCTTTGGTTTTCCACTAGTTAGGTTTCTCGAATAATCTAGGACGTGCAGGATCATATTTTTCTGTCAAACTCTACCGGTTCGTTTTCATTTTCTTAGTAAGTTTAGAGTATGCTTTCTTGGTTCCATAATGAATTCTGAAGCTATGGGGACAAAAACCACACATAAACAAAATTTCATAACAATCGAACTGATACTTTGGGCAGGATGAGGTGACGTACCTTTTGGAACATTTCTGAAACAGGACTATAGGGGTGTGAAATATCAAAAAACTGCACTTATTGGTATTTCTTCATTTCGCCTGCACCTAACGCAGAAAAAACGGCAAATCACTGAATTATTCACCTCCAGCGTGTACTTTGATATGCATTCCAGTAGTCTCTAGATGTTGGGCTGGGAACGGCGCCTTTGGAGGCGGCGGCGGCAGCGGCGCCGATACGTTCGTATAATTCACATGCAAATCGATTTACTTATTCAACGGGAAAAGTGATTCCCCGGTACATTTGGCGATAAATAAAGCAAACGCGCGCCGCCACCGCCACCGCCGCCGCCACCAGCGCACCACCTTTAATCCATAACCTGCAGGCGGATGCATTTTTTATCGGGGGCGCCGAGCGCCCTATCAATATGCACTTACAGCTCCGGTGCGCACGCCACCAACTTCGGCCAAAAGAGGTTTACCGAGGTTTTCACTTCGCCAACTTGCATAAGTACTTTGCAAGCAAACCGCCACCGCTACCGAAAAACCCTCCATTCAACTATCGTTTACCCACATAGTTCACGTACATACACTTCCTGCGTTTGCACTTTCTACTCGTAATCATCTTATGTAGTTTTTGCCGGAAGAGACTGACTCGATGTGTGCGGAAAACTCTTATCAGGAGTCCACGTTAGAGGTTGGCTGCTAATCAAATCACTATGAATAAAGTATCTTTATGATTTTGCAATTTTTATGAGATTTGAAATTACTTCATAGCATATCTTATCATTATTCAATCATCTGATAGATAGTCCAAAAAGTTTAGCAAGTTTAAACTAATGAGTAATTGTGAACTGTCATTACTCAGGGTAAATGTTAATACATCTGGTGTGATGATTTATCGGCATTTACCTGAGCTGGAAATGCATCTTTAATTAACACAACGTCATAAGAAATGCATATCAATGCGAACCTGATCGAAGCAGCTTATTAACTGCGTATTAACGCCATTCCGAGCGCCCAAGTGAGAAGCAAGTGTTGCACAATGTTGATTCAGACATGCTTCAATTTATTCATAACATCCACACAGCACTCAAGATATATTAATAGATCAGCAACTCCGGTAGGCGCATACAGGAAGAGTCCAATAATCATAGACCTACAGATGCGGCAGCCGAAGCGAAAAAATGGAAATTGTAATACGCATCATTCGATTAATATTGCTATTACGATTGAATGGCATTTGCAATCAATAAACTGGTCGATGGTCGATTGAGAGCGGCAGTTTCCCACGTTGGGGCCGTCCACACGTGCGTCCGCTGCCGACACCGAGGGGCACTGGCTTAACTTGGCTTTAAACATTCGGAAAAATGCATAACATTGCTGTTATTGCAAAACTACACACGACAGTAGGAAATCCTCGGGATGGCACTAGCATTTTATGACGCAACTAAGCCGCCACTCGCGCTCTCGATCCCTACACTGCATTCCATTTATATTTCGATGGAATTCCCTATTAAATAATACGGAAGCCTGCGACCATTGAGCGCGAGCTGCTGGAATTGTTCGGAAGCATTCGCGAGGAAAGTGGCTGCCGTGAAGATGGCTCCAGCGAATATTAGAGTGCAACTGTGAGCGGAATGGAAGAGAATAGCAATCGAAGTTGGGAGACGAGAGGAGCAGAGAAGCGGATCGGATCGGATCGGATCGAATGCATGTAGAAAAGCGATACAAGCATTTGATATTGAACGGTCATGTAAAATGTATGAAATTGTTGGTTTGCTTCATTCCCTGCCAGAGCGCAAGGTAGTATTAGAGATTGGCGAGCTTATTGCTACCAGCAGTCGTTCCGCAAGAAGTGTGGCTTTCGCGGAATACACTCGCTTAAGCCTTACTGGCTTTCGGTAGATACATACGAATGCGATTTTTGCTTTCTATAAAGCTTAAAGCATGCGAAAGTGTCCACAGGATATTTCGATATTTTGTTTCTCAAGATTTCCTCTAAGCTTTCCATCTCTTTCGGATTAGATTTTCAATTATCCTCATACATTTTCCCAAAACATGTCAATTTAATTAGTAGACCATTTGCATCAACAAATATTTTTAATGATCCTTCGAGAATGATTGACATATTGAACAGAAATAATATCGTTAAGGATCGCTCATTACCACAACTTTCTCGGTACTCTTCTGCCAGCTTGTAGCCTTCTGGATCGTCAACTTCCTAGAGTTCCCAAAGAGAGTCCCAAACGACGCCCCATGTCTATAACAGTTCGGTAGCTCTACCAACGTGTCAGTTTGCCTTGCAGCTAGCCCAGATGGTTATTATGATAATAAAATATTGATATTATTTTACGGTTTTGTATCCCATCCATTACCACATATCATTTTCTTTATGGCTTGCTTACTGTAAACGCCATTTACATGCCGTGCCAGTAGTCGTCCTCATCCTCGTCGACTGCAGCGCGACGAGGTAATAACACTCACTAAAAATATGCATTAACTATTATACAAACACCCCTTGCAGGCGCTAGAGCGCTTACAACAACAACCATGTAGCCAAGCTACAAGCTACAGCGAGTGCATATATTGAAGAAGTGAACAACACCATGAAAAGCGACGTTATGGTGAACCACACTATCGTCTAGTCTAGGCACACATTCATGTGTTTGTACTTTCCATAAAGATGAGTTTGTCTTTGATGTTTATTATGTGCGCTAATGTCTCTATATTCCTCTATAAACTCAGCCGACATCCACTCGGGCTTATACGCCCGCTAGCATTCTTACGCTTATCGACACCAAACAAAACGAAAATGAAGTAAATTGCTGGACAATCTACTCATCAAGTATCATCAAAAAGAGTGAAGCTACTAATGCCACTAGTACACAAAGTTACTGACAAAAGCTTTATTTCCATTTGCAGATTTACAATATACTCAGAATTTGATACTTATTTGAACTTCCAAAACTCATGTACAATTTCAAAAGGACTTTAAATATATATCGAAAAAGATATGAGTTGGAACTAAATTTAAAGTTATTGGTTGACTACTGTTTAAAAAAGTATGAATTGGTTTTGCATGAATATTACATTGTTTGATTGGAATTTGCTAATAATGTAATATTGCTAATAATAGCATATGGCAATGAGGTATTATGAGAGATAATTTAAATTGTGAATATCACAAAAACATCAAGTACAATCAACATTTTATAGCATTTTCCAAACAAATGAGGTCCTTTGATGTTTTTGTTGCTCGCACTAATAACTTTATCCTATAATATATGCTACCACATAATGTAAATTATCACATTCATTCGGACATGAAATATTAATATCCATATAAATAATACAACGAATATTTCAAATTAATTTATTTATTTATCAATATGAATATGAACATCATTTTAAATAAGGCATAATATGTATACACATGTGTAATAGGTTGCCGAAACGAAAGCAAGAGCATTACTATGTAGCTGATTGCTTCACACGTCATTCAGCAGAAATATCATATGCAAAAATGTGTGATGTCGTCATTTTGAATGCTAGTTTGCACCGTGTTAAGTCAATTAGAGGTGATTGTAGTGATGGAAATCAAGATTCAATATGATTAAATGGTATGTACCTGATTTTTTATTACTGCTTGATCGTTCTGCGCGTAAAATGTACGAAAATGTAATAGACGGTATTGCACGACATGCACATAACCTGCGAAACAAGAAATCGATGCGTCTCAGCGGCAAGAATACGGGATATTTACGTTGACACGAAGTAATGCAATGTCGACGGTCGAATATAATATACGAGCTGTGCACATTATGCTAAAATGTGGTGCCCTTCGTGTGCACTGGCATCCAGCAGCAAGGGCCGCTCGTGTTTGCAGTTCTGTGCAAGTTGCACGCCAACACATTGGTTGCACATTGGAAAATAAGCGAGCTGCGTGGAGTTGTTTCACAACAGCATGCAAACAAAACCTGTAGTAACTTCAGGCTGCAACCTGAAACGAACGAAACTCGAATCGCGACGAGAGGCGAACTCGAGCAAAACGCAACGAACTCGCTGGCGCGAAGTTTGTGATGAGCTGTGAATGCATAATCGCGAATAGGAAGTCTATTAATAATTTAATATTGAATTATATCGCGTGTCCCACGTATATATCACGTCCAGGTGTGTGCGAATCGCGAGCGGATTCTTCGTTCGTGTTGGATGTGTTGTTCAACCGCGTACGATAATAATCATCAGCGTAATAATAGTAATGGTAAGATAGCAGCGCGCGGGCGGCTGAGGAGCAACTGTGGAAATTACTTTTCAACTGCGAATGCTTCGCGTACTCCTCGTATGCATATTATGAAATGAATAATTCCAACGAGTTTAGGAGCAGATAATATGCCACCGACGACTTTGGCGACGCGACTCGAGTTCATTTCCACGCGCCAGCTCTCGTTGTGAGCGTTTTCTTCCTGTGTGCATTCGGAAACTTCGATTGCGTTCATGTGCGAGCATCGCTGCTTGTCGTATGTTTTACACGAGCGAAATGTGTTTCAAGATTACGTATTCGCTGTGGTGGTAGTTGGTAGTCTCCATTCTCAATACGAAACGGTACAAACGTTTCGAGGGATACTATTCGGCACGAAACCGGCTGGAGAGTGCCTTCTTGATTGCGGGTACGCTTACTTGGTTCTGAATTCATTTTGCAACTTGTCTGCCAATGCTTTTGCTCTGGGCTGGTCTAAGCGAGGAAGAAAGCTTGGGGAGAGAATCGTCCGAGTTTAAACGTGATGGTTTCGAGATAGTATTCGGAAATAATGAAATAGTTATGATTTCAAATGCTAAGCACGAAGCATCGTTAAATGCTCCGTTCCGAATCGAATGCATGGCATTAAAATTATTTAGATTATTTCAACGCTGTGCAATGTTTGAAAGTTCAAGGTATTGGCATGTTTGTACACTCCATTCCAGGTAATTTACTAAGAGTGTTTTTGTTACTTTCTTGTACTCTGTTGAACTATTGCACCACTCTTTTCCTAATTTTGGGACATTTTGTTGGTCACATTAGAAATATGGTTTGCAAAATTGTAATATAGATTTTTTGTTTCAGCTATTGCTGAAAACATGGGGAACTCATTCTGGATTCAACAAGGCAATATCCACAACTGTACCAAACTCATACCGATGGTAAGTTGTAACATTTACAATATTTACACCCGTAAGACAACGTTGCAAACGCTGGGTGCGATGGGGGCGGCAAAAATATGTTGTTTGCACATTGCATCGAGAGCCAATAATGTATTTATCGTTCGTATACGAAATAGATTTGGAATTGGGTGCACGTTTCTCGCAAGCGCTATCCTATCGCATCGGCGAACAGCCACCAAATATTGGCGAAACTTACTCGTCGTCGCTGCTGCTGGTGCTGCTGCCATGTGCGCGCATTTTCGCAATTTGCAATTTCGTGCCCCGACGCCATACGTTTCGAGTGCACATTGTATAAACTGCGCTGCGAATAGACGGAAGCCGTCACAATTTAGCGCGACCGCCAATGAATTGCCCCGTCACATACTATTACACGATGCGGGGGAAAACTTCGCGGAAACTATTTACGATTTACATTTTATGTCGATTTCCACGCGCTGATTAATCGCCAAATTGTGCCACTCTCATTTATCGATTCGATAACTTTAACCTGGGCGAATAGTTTTTACTGTATGCTTTACGTTTTCCGGAAATTCATGAAAATGTTTGAAGGGTTGTATACATATATAGGAGTCGATTATGAAAGGGAAGAGGGGTAGATATTGAGCTTTGTTGGTTATATATTTCATTAAAATTGCATTTTCCGCATGGCGAGGCAGAGAGTCCATGACGCGCGAAGCGTTTAAACGCTCATAAAACTAATGTAATCTCAATGAGTATTCAAAGAGTTTTCTTGGTGCAGGCGGAAATTCGCAGCGCCAAGTGCACAGCAGCGATTGCTGCTAACTGATTTGGAAGCGCGTTCTTCGGCGTTGGATAGAAGCAGCCCACTCAATTGTTATCGTTTTTCTAACGGAACATTTATGCCCCCCAACAATAAAGCCTTGAATTGGTTCAGTTACATTTTACGAGCAATAACATTTTACGCCGCGATCCAGCCATACAGGATGTCTCCCTAAATCGCCCATTGCAACCCAAGGTGCATGGATCCACTCATTTATTTATTCCAATATAATTACACCTATGCTTTTATTATGATTGTAATAATAGCATTCAGCTACTGCTGTTTGTTGTTGTACCATTGAGGGGACTCCTATTTCATATCATCTACAGGATAATAACAATTATTGCTCTGTTCTTTATATCAAGCAATGGACGTACAGGTTTTTCTTTCGATAAAGATGAAAAAGAAAATGATGTTAATATGGTAATTAGTGGGTTAATTGAGAGAGAACATTTTTATGCTTTTTCTATTGCTGTTTTTCCGCCCATTTTTGTTTGTTGCAAATTACGGATTTAATCCCCACGATGAAACTAAACGGTGTTTTGTTTATCGTGGAAATGCACTTTTGTTTGCTCTTTTATTTCATATGCGCACAATCCTAGGATTCTAATTGGTTATGCAAACAGGCAAGCATCAGCATATTATCTTCACTCATTGCCGCTTCATTGCTTTCATGTGTTAAATATGTAGCCAGGTTAACGAATTCAATTAGGAATATTTAATGTTGCATACAGTACTGACTCGTTGCCAGATTAAAACAATTTCGACTATTAAAATTTCCCATGTAGTCTTTCTGTATACTAGATATAAAAATGAGGCTTTGTTTGCTTATTAATTTAGGTGGCTTTAAATGTTGGCAAAAGTCTTTAAAGGATGTTGTCCAACAACTGCCTCGTTCCTTTGACAATGATAGCAGAAACAAAACAATGCGCATTGCTTTCATGTATCTACTGTGATCCTTGTTATTTTTACTTCAAAGCTTTATATAAATATGTTGGCTGAGGTATCCTTGGTAAATTATTTCTCGAAATATGTACCTAGATTTCGATATCAATGTACGCATTGAAATAAAAAGTTGTCGTAGAAATTCTCTTGTGTTAGAATGAAAATATTGTGATTCAATTTATTCCGGATAAACAATGCATTTTCTCTTGTGGAGATGCATACTCTACTGCAACATTTCATCGCATTCAATTTTGCTGAAATTTTTGCTAATGAAAATTTAATTTTGAGTTTCTCCAGTTTACCAAAACTAATTTCGCAACTATTAATATTAATGGAATCCGCAGCGAAATGAATCAATTAACTTGTCGTAATGTAGTGCTGCATTGCAATTGTTTATAAATAAGTTTAAATTAAAATACGAGGCATTAAAAGCAACTCGTTGTATAAAACTAATTTCAACCGCTTTAAATAAATAATAACTTCCCTTTAGCCACAACCACACATTGAATATAATGGCTTCTAGTAAATTAACATAAAATTTGATTAAAATGCTGGCATAATTTAAATTTAAAACTTTTTCGAAAACCACAGGAATAAATAAATGTATCGGTCGGGTCGATTCGACTGGCTGGCTGGCGCTGGGCTCGAGTCGATCTTTTATTATTCATCCCATTCTCTGATTTTGGCGTTTTCCAGTTCATTAATTTGCATGAATACATCGGAGCCGGGCCGGAATCGGGCGAGCCCTACACCCAGCCAACAAATTGCGTGCGTTTTGGTGTGCGCCTACATAATAATTTTGTTCGAATTTCAACACAGTGCACTGAATAAAAGAAGACTAATTGCGTCGAAACGGCAATTTATCGCGACTATTATTATTGCTATTATGCCATAATTTCGCTACTGCATGCATGTGCATCCATCATGCTATCAACACATTTAATTCGGGCGCGTGTACAATGTAATCGTGACGAGTTTGCGTTCGAAACGAATGTATTAATGTAATTAAAGTAACAAATGCATTAGCGCTGCTTGTCTATGATGTCAAATTAATGGGGCTATAGCCTACTGAAAATGGAAATGCTGGGATTCAATTGATAAAAAATACATTTACCTTTTTCGATTATATTTAATCGATTTTAATTGCCTTATTGTTACAGTAGTAAATCTGGAATTTTAAAATTGGTCTTCTAATGAGGACTAAGCAAATCATTCGAATATTTTTTCAAATGGGAATTTTCATGTTTACTAAACAAGTGATGTAACGCTTAATGAATTGACTGGAGTCACGTTAAATTGGTAGCAACTGGTTTGTGATGGTAGCACGATGCTCCTCATCATCGCGCTGAAGAACGAAATGTGTATTTAATAGTCTCGGCTTTCCTGCGCTGCATATCCGCATCCACTAATTAATTTTTGTCCATGTTCGCCATGTACCAAGACGGCGAATGCACGTGTTAAACATGCGCTTAAATAATGAAGAAGCGTTAACATTTACTAACCACAACTACTACCAACATTGCAAGTGCCTGGTTTGGAGCTTCTTTTGCCTTCTTTACCAAACCTCACGCATACATCTGATTGATGCAAAGAACCTCCAATGCAATGGATTAATTATAATTTGGAGTCGTGTTAAAACCATCAGCATTCGCAGCGATAATCAAGTCAAACTCAACCGAGAAGTCAAAGCTGCACACCGTAAATCAAATCGTATTTTAACGATGATGTAAGGTTTTATTCTCTGCGCGTTTATTTCGATTCGGACGTTTAATGAAGCTTCTATTTTTCCGCTAATACTTTAAATATTAATGAGCTTCCGACGTTGTGATCGCCAGAAAGTCTATAGGCGCTAACGGTACTAAATTATTTAGGAAAATGGAAGGATGGATTTTTGCCAAATACTTAAACTTTGACTTTTCTAGTAACTGGGTAAAGATGCGATTACTGTGAAACATGTTCAATTTATCTTGTTCAATAACAATTCAGAAAAGTACGGTATTTTCCCCCCGGTAAAAAATATGGTCCGTTTGATTGAAGGGATTAAAATGTTTGAAATTTTTCGCTTAGCTATTCGAATCCGCTTTGGATCTAATAAAATGCCGGTTTGCATGCCAACAACATAAGCTCTCGTGAATTTGGAACATTAAAAAGCTTAAGTTGTCATTGAGAAATATTCGTATTCAACTCTTTTTCTTCAAATCACTTTTTGGCCCGCTTTGTTTGATTCAATTTCTAAATAGTCGATGATGGCGAAACAATTGCCATGAAAAGAAGCACTCGAAGAGCATGATTGAAAAGATAATTGTGCACGATATGAAAGGCTGCGATTCAGAGAAGTCTGCCCCTATGTAAATTCACCATGAACTGAGCCCAAACCAAACGAAACTGTACGCGACCGAGTGATGTGTAAATATAGGCCAATGCATTGTATGCGGAAAAATCGTGCACGCCTAGACGACGATATGAATATGTACATTATTGTACATATTTGCCTTTCGAGTGGTTTGTATAATATGGGCAGATGTATACTTTAAACAGCGCTCGCAAAGAGCGAAAAAATCAGAAACATCTGTGTACAAACAGTCGCGGCTGTACGATGATGATGGTAATAATAATTGTTGATCCGTGCTTGCATTTCGGAGAGGAGTGGAAAAACTTTAAGGCCGTTCAATGAACTTCTTGCTATACTCACTCAGCTGGGTCTACTTTTATGTTCTTTTTTTTCAAGTGATAAATAATTGACTTCCAATTTTCACACACTCTCTCCCACATTATCATTGAGTCATGTTCGTAATCAAATATCTAAAATATCAATGATGTTGTAGATAAACACAGCTGTGGGACTGCTGGAACTGACTCATTTTTTTACATGGGCTACTAATTAACATGGTGTGGCACACATGGCTTACATAAAATCATATGTAACTTTGTATATGGGTCAATGATTCTTCATTATCTCATTGCTTTCATTCGCATTAAAATTTGCATGTACGATCCATTTTCGGGCGTCTGAATGTTGAATAGATTGATTTCCATCAGTGTAATTAATTCGTTGCATTGAAATGCAGTTTTGTTTACGCCTGCTGGTATTGTCATTACAATTTCCTGTAAATGGACGTGCAAAAAACGCAAATTCAAATCCATCCATCAATTAATGGTAACGAACCTGTGCGAGTGTACTGCACATGCATATGCATTACTCCAATTGAGGAATTTTTAATTTGTTTTTGGCATTATTTTAATTAGAGTTCAAGTGCATTCACGACCGTATGCTCTGTTCGTGCCGAGTTTCCCGGTTTTTAATTAATTTCCAGAGCTTATTAAAACGATGTTGAAACCACAATCAACGTGTAAATAAAATAAACTAAATGCAACCACCGAATGTACATTTACTCGTCAAAACAAAACATAAAACAAGCAAAACTGAAACGCACGAAAAAATTAATGAACTTTTATGTGCCAAACCGAAATATTTCGTGCCTATTCCGGTTTTTAAATTTATTACTTGTTTGTTTACATGGTACGATGGGGTCATGGCTTGTGCGCGGGCATTATTCATTAATAAGCTAGGCAAGCAGTAATTAAGAGGTCCAATTTTTCGGTTAATTAGCTTTTCTTCTGCTTTATCGTCGATGAGGTCTTCTGCTTTAGTTCTGCTGCTTGGAGCTGTTTGTCCAAGTGATATATGCACGCATCGCCTATAAACAGAGTATTCGGCTTCGGTCTTGACTTGGAGCAATCCCATCCTTCGACTTATCTATTGGCTTATAATATTTTACACTGTGCGACGGCGAAATGAACGCACCAAGCCCGAAGAACCGCTGAACGGGTCGGCGAGATCAAAGGCGGCGCGTGAGAGCCGCATGTATATTGTAAGTAAGGAAATGTGTATACATTTTGTTTTGCTGGTTGGGACTAAGTACTCTACAGTGGCATCCCCTTGATTGCCCACTTCTTACCGGTTTGAGTGAACCGCGAACCACTAATTTCCTACTGTTTTTGGTATTTCTTAATTCCCAAACCAATGTTCTCCGGAATTAATGACTTCCTCGAGTTCGACAAGTCAGCGGCGACAAATTGGGTTATGCCGGGTTACATAACTGAGAAATGGCTCCTCTATTGGGGCACACTAATCAACTCCTAATTAGGTTGCAACTAATTCATGCTCGGCATATACATCAAAATACAAAATTCAGAACCTCTTCGTTCGTACTGGCTCTACCATGCGATTCGCATGTCCTGCCACAACCTGCCCGAGCTGTCCGTCTTCTGGGCTTATGCTTCAGCCTTTCGAGCACGTTGTCGTTTCTATATTTAAGCAAAACGTAAAGCAAACACACGCCGATCGCTGGCGCATTGACTGCCTTTTGCTATGGCGGTCAGCTGTCAGTAGTCAGCTACTTGGTTATTCAAGTCAGCTGGTTATCCAGGTATAAGCAAGATAAATTTAATATAATGAGTTCAAAAGCTTGGGAACCCGTCTCCGGCGGCTCCTTACTTGACTATTATATCACTGTAAATCTTGCGCAAGCAGCAACAACCAGCAACAACCAACCGTCTTCGTGTTTCGTTTCGTTTTCTTCGTTGTCTTCCATGATGGTGGTGCTTCTGTTGCCGTCCACACACGACGTCCAACACGGTCCTGGTCAGCTATAAAATGCCCATTCGTGCATTTGTGCTCGAAACGACAGTGCGAGTACGTGCAGCAGCGTCGACTTCAGAGTCTTCTTGTCTTGTTTGGTATATGAGGTGTCTTCATTTGGATTTCCTTATGCAGGAAGCGCAGCTGAGAAAATTCATTTCAATTATTTTGTTCTCCAGCGCAGATATCCTCATTTTTGTCGATAAAAATTTTCGGTATCCCCCACAGTAATCAGCGAAATGAGATACTATGATTAAATGCCTTGAGTACGTTTTTCGGTACTCGTACGGAAATGCATGCGCATTGCGTGTCACTTGCACGAAATTTATGCGTTCGCGTGTTTTCGATGCTTGCCGAAGTTGTCACCTTTCAACACCTGACATCGGCCGCAATTTGCGTGCGATCGAATTTGTTGTTAGTGTGACAAAATGCGTCGTCCGGTTGATTCATGTGCAGTTCCGCGTACGCTTCAACGGTCGTGTTCTTGTACTGTTCGCACATTCGGGTGCTCGGCTGATTTTCATAATCAATAGGACTCGAGTGCTGGTCATACTTCGAGGAAGCGGAAACGTCCAGGGACCAAGCTTCCTATAATCCACCTCATCCAACAAGCAGCCCTCGGGTAAATACGGTTGAAAAATTGCATAAAAAGGAATTGGTACGTTGAGAAATGTTATCTATCGAAAATATGTCGGCCATAACTGACCAATGAACTGATACGTTTGCGGAGGGGGATTAAATCCATGCAATATAGATTGCGACGTGTGCACGTTGGTTGCTGGGACCATCCGAGCAAAAAGATCCCTCATCTAACTCATCATAACCCGGCGTGGGATCCTCTACCACGAGGGTTTATTTCGGGGATTAAATCCCTTAAATATGTATACGTGCATGTATGGAGAGCTGGTCGCTTCCGAAATTGATCTACTAAGCCGTGGCCATATTTGGTGGTCAAAGGTTGTTCTCATAGATATTATATCATAAATCTTCTGGTTGCAATATTGGCAATACATACTCGAATCCACGAATATTATCCAGTATACTGGATATCAAACTATGTACTTCACTCTCAAAGCATTATGTTGCAAATACAATCAAAACAAATCAAATTTACATTAGATGTTTGGCATGGTTATTGCGGTTCTCTAGGCATACATCGTTTGCTGGTGAGTACGAGGAAAAGCAATCAGAAAGTTGAAGTTAAAAGGTAAAGAAACGAATTTAAATCAGAAAAGTTCCTCGCGTCCCGTTGCTACTTGCGAATTACATTTGTGTGCGAATCTTTATGATGTCGTATCGGTTCGTTTGCCCAAACACCTCGGCATGCACTAGCAAAGTTGGAACTAATGGAGATTTGCACGTTTATCTACAAACTTGATCATGAAAAGTCCTCGACTCCGATTGAAGCACCTCGCTTATTTGTACGCACTCTCGTATGGTTGTTGTATGCGAGTGCCCGCAGAAACGAGTGCTGCGGCGAAAGAAAGTGATTGATGTCGAAGAAGTCGACTCGATAATGGATTAAACTTTTATGCGCGTTGAACTCAATCGGGTGCAAATTAAAATTGCTCAATTCCCACAATTCCCCGAACGGATTTTTCAGCTTTTCACCAATGCTCGAAACCAATCCGAGCGTTCGTGGTGTGATGTCTCAGCACGAGACTTATAATCAGCATAGAATATTCTCAATCAAATGCTAGAGTCTACATTTTCACGCTAAATCAATTCGCAACAACTCCTTTACGCAGCCAGGCGCATTTATCTGAACCATATTGGAATATTGAAATGAATTGCAATGCATTGATGTTGCTACATTAACGTATCGATGATGCTAAGGCGATTCCGCGTTTCGCAACAGAAAATTGCGTTTGAAATATTGCATCGGCAAAGTTCCGCTTTGTTTTTGTGCGCGCGCGCACAATTTCGCGATTTATCGAGTCCGGTCCCAGAATTTATTGGCTTATTTTGAGATTCTAAATATGGCACTATGGATTTATAACTTTTGTTACTTAAATATTTGAACCTAATATTTCATCGGGCGTCGTTTGTGCAAGTGAAGTGCAATACAACTTAATAAATAATAAATAATCCGTGACTTCGGAACGCATACACATACACACATGCACCTTAGAACTTTGGTGTTTTACTTGGAAACTCATGAATTTCCTCATTGTATTGCGTTGAACCGCCTCCAAGGCTCGCTTGCATTGCAAGCTGCAGTCTTCCTCCCATTCACTGTAGCGGAAACGCTGAAACACGTCTCTCCGACAAATAACAACATTAATTTAATGCTTTCTTCCACCGCTACGAATTCACACCCCCGCAGCAATGGTGGAACGCGCCAGACTTGAGAAAACCCAAGACTCTTGCCGAACAATCGTGCAAACCTCCTTCTCACATGCAACAATCCAAGCGACGATACTCATTTCAGTTCGTAGGGTACGGTTCTCGAACCAATCGAGTCATCGTCCGACCATTTTTCTGTGCACCGTAGTCCGCCAACTTTTTTTCGTTTTACTTTCCGTCATCTACAATACATAGCCCCCATGAAACTCTTGGGCCTGCTGCCTTTCATGCGTATTCGAGTGCATCTCGCACGTCTTTCGCTCGTATAATATAATAGTTTGGAGTTTTCCTGGGCGAACGATTGACTGACATGTGCGCAATGCGCACGAGTACATACATGAATGGGGAAAAACGAACGGAGGCGAAATGAAAAAATTGGAGTAGTGGGTATATAGTTTCGATGCTTTTCGTTGGTTTGAAACGGAGGGAGGCTTTTTCGGCGGAAAAACGCGCAGGGCTGCTGGCTGGCACTCGAGCGTTAAAATGGAAATGATGTATGATGGAATTGATTTTTCGGTTTGGTTTGGTTTCCAAGCTTCAGCCTAAACCCCAACGCGTGTTTATTGTATTTGTGTGTGGGTGTGTGTGTGCGGGGGCGAGATGCGAAAACGCATTAGTTGCGCGCACGTTTCGCAGGAAACAATATAATCGGTGTATGGGCACCCCTCGTTGTTGAGATTTGCGCAAGAAGATGGCAAAAAGGGGGATTTGTCGAGTGCCCCTATACGTATGTATGCATGGGGGATCGAGTATATCGAAACTAAAGTGTTTATCGAATGTACTTGCAGAAGTAATGCCCTACGAGGGTGGCCCAGTTGCACAACCACCCTTCTGGTAGGGACTCGAGTGGCTATACGGAGGAATAGTTGTTTCACAAGGCGACCAATTACGAAAAATCCGAGACAATCGCATTGCACTTCTGTTCGCATTTTTTTCAATTACCTAATCGATTTTGGGGCCGCCCCCATACGTTATCAGATAAATGGATGCAAGTAATTTGAATACGAGGATGTTTGATTCCTAACTCTCTAATTTTTTTTTTCGCAAAATAAAATCGAAGAGAGTAATAATAAAATCTATCAGTGAGGGGATTCATTTGGTACGAATGGTCGCACTCGTGTTGATGGTGGAATTTTCAGGGAGTGAAAACTGGGCAGACTGCGGCAATAACCCCTGTAATTAGAGCAGCAGGGGGTCGAAGGTCGCAATGATTCATAATTTGATAACAGCGTGACATTTTTATAAGCCCCACGGATTTAGTTCCACCTTGTGCCTAGCTCAGGACCGGAATGCGACCGGGTCGGGTCGGTGCTACTCAATTACGGTCGAGCCCTTATATTCGTCGGATTTTTAAGGTTCCTAATTAAATTTTTACTCAAACAGCGTGGCGGCCAACATGCCAAATTTCCACCGCGCACAACGTTTGTAATTCAACAGACGCACGAAATCAAAGGGTACGCGTTTAGGGATCTTGCTGTAGGGTTGGTCGCGTTTGCTGCCACCCCAATGTGATGGTGGTGTTTTAGGTGATATTATTGCGTCGCTGGTACAATGAATTCCAGCAGGCGGTCTTTCGGTTTCGGCGTCTTTCACCTACCGAATGTCAAACGGCACGCAATCTGCAAGCATAAAAAGCGACCCGAACGAACGAACGATTCACAATATGTCCTCGTTACAATAGTAAATTTCTTCGTATTTTATATTCTAATTAATGTTGCTTTGCGCACAGCATACCTTTGATATGCCAGGCTTCCTCTGGCTGTTTGACAACGAACAACAATATTGTGTAACAACCAGCTTGCTGTACTGCTGGGTTGGGTGGTTGGTCGGTAATTTATGCAATGTTGTTCATGTGAATAAATTGTGTGGCGTACAATTAGAATGATAATGAGAGCGCGCGTACGCGGGATGATTTAATAGAAGAAAATTATATAGCCGAACGCAAATTCAATTAAGATTATCTCAATTATTACGCACGCGAACGCATATTAATCGCGCACAACAACAACAACAACAACAACAACGTGCAAGAAACCGTGTGTGGAATATGAGGAGTTGTGTTGATTTAAATTGTTTTCTTCTTGTTTACAGATTTTCCAATGGCTGCATCCAGGAAGCAACAACACACCACATGCAGACAGCACCTTCATCCCGAATTCTACAGATATCTAAGGTAGGATAAAACCACAGTATCATTTTTCTACCACTTCCCCGAAATTGTGAAGTAGACAGCAATTATCAACCCGGACAGATATCATTGTACGTTGAAAACTCAAGGTAGATAGCAATTATTTTGCAAAAAGCAGGTCCCAGTGTATTCCAGTGATCTTGGAAGCCGGAGCACACAACTCCGAACTGTCGAGAAACTCTCGAACAAGTCGAGAATCCACGCTACCCCACATCTTATGCAAATGTATCTTGTATCATTCCATGTTTAATGTATAAGCTATGATGTTAACTTCGACGGCTGTTTATGGTTTAGTTGGTTGAATTAGCATAGGCAGTGGCTGTGCTCTCTCTGTATATAGCTTCGCAGAACTTTCGCGTTGATAATGATCGACAGCCAAATTTATTTCCCCATGTTGCGAGAAGAACGCTACCGTGCGCCATCCAGACGGATGCGGGGTGAGTTTTTAATTTATTTCGCATGATTAGCATGCAAACTTGACTTCAGATCCGCGCCTATTTGTTTATCCAGCAATTTGCTTGCGAAATGAAATATGATGCACGAAGAGATGTAATGCGTGAGTGCGCAAATGTCGCGGCTGCATCGCGCACACAATGTATTCGCGCCGTTCGCGTGGAATACATTAGATAGAGCCCGAACGGTAAACGTTTTATTGCGTAATTGCAAATGCGGAAACGATAATGTAAACGGCGCACTATAGCACGCTGCGAGAAGGCATAACTAATGCAATGCGCGCGATGCATTTCAATCACATCGTCAAATCGATCGATTCGCGATCGTCTCGATGATCGCGCGCGCGCGAAATATGATTACGCTTAAGTGAGTTTGCAGCAGCAGCAGCAGCAGCGAATTTGCATTGCGCCAAGGTGAGCAAATCACGCGCGCACTTTATTATATTATGAATTATGACGCGCGCCCGACACCGTTATTTATCAATTTCGTATTTGCCATTTATGGCGGTCAATGCGATGACCAAAATACAACGCCGAAGACTCGAATCATCTCGAGTCATCTCTGCCATCAACCGGTACAAATCGCTTTCTATTATATTCCGCTGCAATATCAGATGCCCGTCTATGGTTTTGCTGGCCCTGCTTTGAGAGACCCTTGTATTTTTGTGCATTTCGTGGCATGGATTGAAATTCAGAAAAGCCAAACCGAACCGTTAGACTGATGCAAATTCAGCTACTAGATAAGTATCCAGAAGTCGCATTTGGTAATTTCACCAAGTATCATTCTCCAGTGGAGTTTACTCGGTCGATGATGCTATCCATCCTCTATTGCTTTGCTCCGGAATAGAACGCTGCTTTCTTCGACTTTGCCATTTCGATAAGACCTTTCGGGTTTACGCCAGCGAACTGAACGGTTCTAATCTTTTGCTTTGATAGTAGATTCCCAGTGTTGTATCATAAATGCAGTTTTCCTCGAGTCTTGTCTAGTCCAATTTCACATCTCAAGTTTTGTAACTTTATGCAATACAAAAAACGTGTGAATTTAATTGGAAGCATATCGAAAGTATAAACCACAACATAATAACAACAACGCACCAAAGCATCAAGATTCAAGGTGTTACAACAACTTCTTGCAGCATGCTGCATGCCTTTCAAGCAACTTGCACAGCAACCATCGCGCACATCGAGTAATAATAACAACATCAACATCAATAAGCTGCATGTATATATCAACTTTTAACTATATTATTACAACGAACGGCGATCTGTACTTAGATAATGCGAGTCATGGTCAAACTCTATAGAAAATTACCTTGAAGTAAAATTATGATTATGTCGTGGCTGCTATAAGTTGCGTACGTATTTTTTATTGCGGTCGGCTACAAGCTTTTTGAAACCTGAAGCAGTACGACACACTTTTTTTTTACATTCGTACATTTATTGCGAACGCATCCAAATTCCAAGTTAATAAGTTAATTTATTTATTGGACTTCTTCGTTCTTTGGGTCGTGATTGGTTGGCTGTGTTGGTCTGTGCATTCTCGACGGAAGGCTGAACTGAAATCTTCGGGCCGTCGCTTTGTGCCGCTCTCAACGTTTAATGATAACTTACGAATGCTTGCGATAAGTCTGCGAATGACGCTGAGTGAAGGATTTCGTGTTGAGGGGGTTTTCTGCGTCAAGTCAAACCAACGCAACAAGCAAAAGGCGAGTTGAGTTGTTCTCGGGCGAAACTGCTTCGGAATGCAAATTCTATTGGATTTCTTCCGACTGGGCCCATCAAATATACGTCCCGGAGTTCTTAATGTACGTGCAATTTCGTTGACATTAATTACACTCGTGTAATATTTATATCGGCGTTGATAATTTGAGATGGGTAATTTTCAAGTAATTTTTACTCGTTCGTTTTTTTTAATAACGGAAATTTTCATTTACGTATAACAAGCATGTAGAAATTGCTTCTTTGGCCAAATAATAATATAAATGCTCAGGCTCAAATACATATATTCCCATAGAAAATCTACAAAAGAATTTGAAATAAAAATGAGCACACAGGATTGAATACGCTTATTATTAAATTATGCATGGCATAAAGACCATGGTACGAACGGACTCCATGTACGTATGCAAATGTTTAATTATTTTTGTGTCATATTTATATGATACATTCGTGACTCGGTGCGCACAAAATGTTTATTTTTTCCCCGTTTTTCCATCATCGTGAACGCGAACGTATTATAATCTCTATCGATTGCCGTCTCTGATAGTCGGGCGCTATCAGAGGCCTCGAGCATGCCATTTATTTACTCTTTGAAATTTTTATGCGCACCCACCGCAAGTTGGCAAGTCGTCGTTGTTGGCGGCGGCGGCGGCGGTGGCGAGACACTCTCACACATGGTCGAAAACAGTTTACGCTCCTCTATTTTGTGCACTATTCGTTCGTGCAACTTTTTCCAACAACAAACAAACGAAGAGACAACGCATTCAATGCGCCGCCACACACGATTTGCGCTCCGAATGTAAATTAATATAATAACCGCACAAAACGTAGAAACGAAAACAGCATAAAATATTAGTTATTAATGGCGAATATGTGATGAGGAGAAACGCGAGGATAATCGGAATCGGTATAATAAACGAATTCGAAACGACGACCGGCGTACAATTATCGTTCGACGGCCGTTTACGAATCATTTCGGCCATATATCGCGCATATCGAAGATATTCGATAAAAGTATTATACGTCTGAGACGTATTTTCGTGTTGGGGCCGTATGACATCGCCGATGCGAATGCATCTTTAATGATATATTATCCGAAATGATGATACGGTCATGTATAATGAAATGCAAATGCATTTACGACACTCATTTATTTCGATGCATTTCGTTCGTTCGGTTCGTGAATGCTAAATTATAAATCAACATTGATTTCTTGCCTTCCACCTCTTCGGCTGCGCTCATCGTTGCATATTAAAAGCATTAAAAGTGCGCATTTACGAGCGATATTACATAGCGGTCTATTATATTATAGGGAGCATCATTTATAATAAATATATAGTCTATGGAGATTCATGCAAAAGTATGAAAGTCGAATAGTTATTCAAACAGTTTCAATTTTAATAAATTATCTCAAATTTCGTTTACTGCGCTCGAAATGTACGCTATCGTAATGCAGAATATGATTTATAAAAATAATTGTAATTGCATTTATAGCAATAATGCGCGATTGCATGAGGTATATTCGAGTACAGCGTATCTAATTTGTTTGAATTGCATCGCTGATATACGATTGCGAATTCGTGTGTGTCCATGAGTTTTTGTACCCGAGCATCCGTATTGTTTGCGTTATGCTCGGCTTCATTTTTAATTTAATTACAATGCGGCTGCATCCGAACAGTGTAATGTTATGTTTTATATTACAAGTTAATAAATTGCGATGGGGACATTAAAATTGGAGTCGGTCGCTCTCGGTAAAAGGGTGAGAGTGTTTTTAATTACATTACTTTCCAAATGAATATTATTAGGTTTAATTTAATATAGTAATCACTTTAATCCCACTTTGCTATTAATTATGCATATTTGTTCCCGTAAACTATAATTACAATAGATAAGTAATCAGCTGCTAATCTTTAATATTCGTTTGCGTCGTGATGTAACATGCAATTTGTTAATCCGGTAGAGTGCAATTACAATTCGGTTATGAAAAATAAGGATAAGTGGAAACAAGAGCAAAACTGCGGCGGTAATTTAATTTTTTGGTCAATTCTCCACGCACAATGTAACTGTCAGCATGCGTAATTAATGAAAAAATCCACAAGCCGGGCAATAAACATTAAGCAAACCATAAAGTGGCCAAAAACGAAATGGTGAATGTGACATAATAGCCTCTCATACATGTGTATGTATTTTGCGGCACTTCTTCCTCCAAGCATTTTTTCGTCCTTTTTCGCCTTTTTTTCTCAATAATGCGTATGCAACATCAGAGCCCGAGTATATATTCGTTCCGGCCGGCAGTATATTGTGCATTGTGCGGCTCTCGCCAGTTAATAATTCATATCAAAATGATGCGTGTAACTTTAATAAAAACCCGCTTTATTATCCTTCCATACGGCGGCGGGTTGGGTTCGGGGGGATAAGTCCGGCATATGCAGGACGTGCATAGGCGAGCGAAGAAAAACTCCGGGCCGAAAACCCGACGAACCAGAGGATGGAATGAGCCGAAACAACAAAACAGCAACGGCAAATGTGTATGATCGTTGAAGCGTGTGGCAGTGGCAACTTGTTTATACGCTATGCTCGCCGACTCGTCCAGCAATCTAGCTCACTGTTGTCGATTATCGGTCGGTATGACAGTGTTTTTATGTGCGTTTTTCATCGTGGTGTGCAAGCACTGCCGTATCTTATCATCAATGTCCGCGTCCCGGGGAACGCACGTTTTTTGCGTATGCAACTTTTTCCTCGTTTTGTCGTCCGTTGGCGAGGTCACCAGACAGGATATTTTCGCTGTGGAAAATTCGGTGGAAAATAAGTGATATTAACGCGCTCAATTACATACCAACTCGCCGCTTGCAGGCGAATAAATACGTGCGGCTAAAATGCGCATAAATAAAACAGAAAATCGTTTATTCTTCTTGAGATGCTTCAATCGCGAGCCGCAATGGCAATGGCAGTCGCGGCGTGCACACCGAAACCAGTTCTGCGATTTTTTTATTTATTCACCACGATAATTGCCTCGGCCGCAAACGCATTGTCGTGTTCAAAGCGTAATTCCTTATCACTTTTCCAACGTAAAGTGATTTTTATCGCGATGCAAACAAGTCAGCGCACGTCCATTCTTCAAGACGAGAGCCGAACCGAGCAAAAGACGGCAAAAGAAAAACGAACGTCCTGCTTGAAGCTAAATAAACTAAATATAGCAATTGTACAAATCACGTCCAGAAACATTTGACTCTAAAGATGAAACTATAAATTTTCTTTGCCGAAAGCCGATTATTTTTGCGGCAAAAAGACCTTCAGTGAAATATTAAACTGCTGTTAATGATTTTCTGCGCGGTTCCATTTGATTGCCAATGGCTCCCATAACAATAATGACAATACAACAAAGTAGGAGCGTGCGCGATGCAGAGACGCGGATTGATATACAATAACTGTAATAATAGCAATCATATGCGCCAATTGCTATCGAAATTTGCATTCCATGCGTCTGCTGCGTCTGAGCCAGTGTGTGTTTATGCTCGACGCATACGTAATTATTGTGATTTGCCATTAGCGCGAACGCACTCCGAATTGTAAATTTAATTCATTATTTATTATATTATAATAACGCGCTTGGTGCACCGATGTAACGCTAACCGTACGCAACTTGTCATAATAATCATAATTCGACGCATTATGAGAATAACAACAAAAGTATGTGCCTTATTGATTTGTTCCCGGTTAATGCGTTTAATTATTTCTGCACAATCAACTCATGTGTTGCAAATAAAAGTATGCAGAAATTATTACATTCCCTAAAATTTCAAACGAATTTTTGGGTCAACCAAGTCCCTACCTGAACCAAATAGAAGCAATAAGAACTAAAGCCAAGCTTAAAACATATCCAAACATTGGCCAGATAAAAAGTGAGTATGGGATAATTTCAAAGGCGAAATATGATACTTTTTATCGCACAGCGTAGCATATAAGCACTTGTGCGTTAGCGATGCGATCAGTGGAAATGCTCTTCCACGTTTTGCTCTCTCTCATGACGTGTCCCACACATGCCCACATGCTGAAGCAATATATATCCAGGACGAGTATGCCCCGAAGGCCCCCTTGCAAATATACACGATGGAAGCGCCAGTGTGCTCCCCGTTTCTGCACTGTGCAAAAGTAGCAGCACATTCGCATGAATTCTTCACGTTCGAAACATGAATGTCGATTCATAACATTGAAACAAATTGCCGTGTGCAGATGGAACAATATACACAGGCATTCGGCCAGCGAACATGTGGGTCGGATGTAGCTATGTCAGTTATGTTATAAATGGGGGAAACCCCGGCGAATTTTTCCGCCCAGCAACGTGGAAGAGCGCGCGCAAAAATGCGGTCGGCGCTTTTAAACAGAATGCGAGGTCATCAATGTAACAAATTTCCAGCCATCAGCGTCCACTGATGCTCGGCTGTGCAACTTTTCCTTTGCGCGCAATGCTACCGATTCTTATCTGTTTTCCATAGCCGCATCTAAGGGCCGAACAAAAGCGCTGTCGCGGCACATGAGAAACCCACCCGCAATCCATCGGTTTCATGGTCCGTTCGCGTCGGTCCATGGGTTGGTTGTCTTCGACCCTTGGATGTGCGTGGTGGCGAAAGCGCCGCGTGAAGCCCAAATCCGCGCTCTGCTGGTTAGATCCCTCGACGACCCACATTGGGCCAGCTCGGGGAGGGATTTTCAGACTGAAAAAACAAACGCTGGTCCAAGCTTCAATGTATTCATTCGCTCGATGGAAATCCTCCTCTAGCTTTTCTCATATCCAGCCAGCCTCGGCTCTGGGTGTGCTTGTTTTAAGCCTCCGCAGGGACGTCCACACACAAGGATGCATACATTTTTGAAATGGCACTCGGTCGAAAGACCGGGCGGCTAGAGATTGCACACTTTTCTTTCCGGGGTGAAGTTTGCCCGGACGGGACGGTTGGAAGTGATTGTTAGATTCAACCCTGGCGAAAGTTATAGAAATACTTGGTCGCCGCCGTCGAGTTTTCCGTCTTTCGCCCCCCATCGCATCGTTGGCCATCGGGTAAAGCAAACGCGCGGAAAACCATACAGGAAATTACATTTTTTGTTGTCGAATGTATGCGCGCCGGTTGGAAAGCAAATCCACCGAATGCATTCGGATTCACGGGCATTTCATTTCGTATTTCGTATTGCTGGATGTAGATTATTGTAGAGAGTGGCTTGACCGGACCCTTGGGTTATGTTTGCAAATTTTAAAAGATCTCTTTCAATCCCCATCCGTGTCCGTCGTGGAACTCTCTTCTTCAAATACGCTTCTTGTCATTTATCTATCTGGAATTGAATCTGAATCTTTGTAGGTTTCCCCGAGAAAGAAATTTTAAATCGAAATGAAATTGTATTCCGACACTTTCTTCTACGCTGTCATCCTCCTCCAGTCCAACCACCCAACCAACCAACCAACCAACCAAGCAAGTTGTACCAGGACAAAGTTCAGACAGAAACAGGATAATTTATTGAAAGCATTCCACAGCTGACGCCTGCATGGCACATAAATTCCTCCGCCCATGCCCCCAATTCTTGGCAGCGATTGCGAACATTGACAGCCGAAATCGAGCTTCTAATAACCAATAGATAAATCAGAATAAATGAGTCCGTACATTGGGACACAATGTGATCTACAGACGCGCATTATCTCGCCCTCTTTCTCGCCTCGATGGTTATTTGTTGGCACACAACATCTCCCATTCGTCCCGAACGGGAATAATGACAAAAACGAATGCAAATGATCCTCGACAGTAAACCAAATGACTTTTATGCCTTCCGTTGCAGTTAATGCAAACACAAATGGTCGTTATCCTGATTTTATATGCTCGTGCATTTAGCTGCTCCTAAATTTATCATTCTAATGTTTAGATTTCCGGTTATCCGGCAGGAGGCAGTCTTGCTCGTCGGATCGATAACGATAAGTATTCGGATATTCGAATCGATCCGAGCGAAATTACCGTTTGTTCTCGCATCTCGTGGCTAGCTAGCTCCTCGGATTCTGCACGATGGCGCAAATAATCGAAGCGCGACTCCGGAGGGAAACCGAATTAATCCCTTTTACGGTTTACGACCGGATGGGCCGACAAATGACTGGGCGCTTTCGTCGAACATTGCCCGAATGCATTCGCTGCTTGCATTGCCCACACGCGCCCACCATGGAACACTCCGAGTATCGCCCGATAATTACTATAATTAAAATCTAACACGTCTAATGACTGGTGCGGAGTGGAGCACGGAGTGGAGTGATTAAACACTTTTTGAAATCCATGAGTAAATATAAGAAAGCGCCATTAAAACGTTCGTTTAAGTGATGAACGCCATCAATATGAGATTATTAGTTGGGTTTAGCATTGAGCAGTGCAAAACCCACCCGAGAAAGAAAAAAACAAGAACGACCCATCGTCCGCGTTTGGAGTCAGTCGTTAATTAAATTTGGAAGGCTGCATTAACCGAAACGCGCTACTAATTAATCATAATTAACACCGTTCGCGAAGCACCTTCAGTAATTAGTTTTTTCTCGTGTACTTATCCTTGGCAACATGCTTTTGGAGATTTTCGTCCTTAAAATTCAGTCAACAGATATTCTTGTTATGCTGGTTTTTGATTTTTTAAAATTTACTTCACATGTGAAAGAAATACCAACATGCAAAAATGTCTGCTTGCAAGCAATTTGCAAGTAATTGTTTCATTAGAAGTTGTCACAAATTGTAAACAATCAGAAAATTCCGTGCAAAACGGTAAATCGTTGATTAAACGTCGAACGAGGCAAAATCAGTCGCACTAAATAAATGTAACAAGCTTCGATGAAGAAGTAAACGTCGAGCGCTAATGACATAACTAAAATATTTCAACTAATTGCGCAATTATTCTAATAATCTTAATCAGCGCATATTTCGATTTTAATTAGTGCACAATAGGCTGCTCTTTCTGGTGCGCCGTGTGGCAGATCGAAGCCCCGATAATAATCGGGCGCTGCTGCTGAACGTTAAACTAAATGGCAATTATTCCTGACTATCGGCGTGGATGGCTGAAACTGGTAACGAGTCGCCCGTCGTTGTGCAAATCGTTTGTTACTCACTCAACAGCGCACCGTTGTTGGTTGTTGGCTGGTGCTTCACTCTCCCTTGACAAACCGAGGAAATTCATTCGTAAATCTACACATGTAATATTAACGAGACGCGAAGGAAATTGCGCGCTCTGTACGCGGCCTGCTTCGCGTATCGAAGAATAATAAGTTCCTATTGAATACACACTCTAATTATCCGTCTGCGTTTACATGCGATAATTAATAGGCACGAAAAAAGAAACCGGAGCAGCACACGGAGAGCGAAGACGATTAATTATCATAGCTAAATAGTCGCGGACGCGCGCCTTCTCGACTGCATAGCAAATCAACTAATAAGCAATGATGATGATGATGACGGGTGGTGTTGGATGTGTTATTGTTGGTCGATCTGGCAAAATCGACGCAAAGAGCCTTCATTTGAATGCATCATTCACGTAATGAATGATTTGCACGTAATGAGCTGAAAGGGAAAAATAAATGAGCTCCTCTGTCGATTACGAAGGCGAAACAAAACGACCCAATTAACGGGCTTATCTTTTCCCTATGGTTTGCCTCCCCGATGTTATAATAACTCAATATATTTTGATGTTCGCAACTGGTGAGAGGGTTCGCTTTGATCCGTAGAAGCTTTTGCCGAAGTTGGCCGAAAGTTTGCTCATTTGATTAATTATTTTTCGATGAGTACTACGCGCGCGTTATTATTCGAAAAGTTTGGCCGTTCCATCATTTAATCATCAGCGTTTCATAATTAAAATGTTGACAAAAAAGCTTGTGATCATCTCGTTTCCCAGCAGAAATGCGAAAAACAATCAGCTCCCGAACAGTTGCAAACCTTTCCATTTCGGCGAGAAATGAATAGTGCTGGAATAATACAGGGGAAAACAAGTAAGCAAAAAAAGTTTGGAAAATCGAAGTGATTATCTGGGATATAAGTCCTCGAATGAACTCCTCTGGCCATGGGACCGGCCCGTAAACTTTTCTTGTCTTCTGTCGACGCAACAACACGACACGGGATCTCTTATCCACCTTTTCCCCTCTGCTTTTCCTCGTCTTCGTTTAGTTTTTTGCTGCGCTCTCGATTGCGACTTTTACTTCTTCACGGTGGGCGACAATGTGACCGGCATGCAGGGTGGTAGTAACCGGAGGGTGTCGGGGGCGGAAAGTCGACGCAATATTGTAGTAACACTTGCCCTAAATTGCACGGATCCCGCGCGCTTCCAACGATATCTCGGAAACAATTTGCGGACAATCTAGTGATTGGGACGATTCCCGTCATCGTATTTATCACGAAATGTTTTCTCTTTACAATCCACTTTGCCACCCGATCCGCCGATGATAGCGCCGCACGCAGGCATCACACGAACGAACAGCACACTTGCGAAAATCGTGTGGAAAAGTCGACTTCGACTTCCTGATACCGATAAGTCTGAGACTCTCTTGCCAAAAATATCTCGCGTTCGCAGGCTTCCTTCCAACACTACGGGATTTCTTTGGGTTTTTTTCTGCCATTCGGCCAAAACAAGAGGAGCCAGAATTCGATGAGTGGCAACTTATAGCTCAATTGTGTATTTTCTTGCTGCTTCCTTCGCTACTCTTTTCAGAGGCGGTACTTTATTGGCGTGGAGTGCCCTCTTCATTTTCTATCGCCTTATCAGAAATAGAATATTTGCAATATGTCTCCATTGAGGATTATTTCCACTTTAGACTATTCCAGCATTTGCAATTTAGAGGCGGAACAAAATATAATGTTTTCAATTTTAAACTGTTGATAAAAATCGTATGTTTGGAAAGCAGTTAATTTTGCAAACGTGAGTAAACAAAATCTGAAATTTCTAGTATTAAAAAAACCTGCAAGTATAAATCACACTACAATGCTTTTGGCAGCGAAGGGCAAGCGCCTAATATTTTATTACAACAATCCATCTCGTCGTGAATATTTGATGAAAATGAAAGGCAAAGAATTTCCACTTAATTACGGAATGATAAATTGTCGTTTATTAAAACGAAGAAATACATTTTCATCATTCTTTTTGAAGCGCGCAGCAGCGAGGAAAAAACGCTTGGAAGTATAAGAAATGGTTTTGTGTACGTTCCGGGAAAGAATTAATTAATCTCATTTATTTTTCGGTTGTTGATTACCAAAAGAATTCTTTGCACGCTTTTCTTTCGGCGCCTCCCTGTACGTAAAAATAGAATGGTTCAGTCCGAAGCACTCAGTGAATGCAATAAGCAAATGAAGGGAGAGTCATGGGCAGAGGCCATGTAGCTACCACCATTTGCCACCATTGCCGCCCCCGACTAGAATGTTGGTGGTTGTAGGAAAGCATTGATTAGGAAAAATATCAGTGTGTAGCCTAACCATGGGTTTTGTCGGTTCGGGCCGAATGTGCGAGAGTGTGGATACTAATTGAATACATTGAGTTTGGCTGCCACCATTCTTGATTATTGTAGTTTTCTTCGGGGGCATGGTTCGGTTATTGGTTTTTTGACGGCATAATAATGCGTGAGTTGCGCCCATGTTCATGCATTAGCGCGTTCGTTGGTTGTGCGTGTGGTACACATTCATGGGTGACGATGCCCATGGAGCAAAACCCACGATTCGGGGGTGTGAAGCGAATTATCGTATGAATGAAATATCGACGTAGTTTTCCATATTTGGTCGGCTCGTTGGCTTTTTGGGCTGCCAAACTATCGCTGTATTATAATGAAAATAAATTGATTATCGGCGAAATGGACATCTGAATAATGGGCGTAGAAAAAAGTACGAACGAGCCAACGCTATTCACGTCGCCATCATCGTCGTCGGGGGTGGCTTTGGCGATGGCGTCCATAACGCCGTATGGTAATCATGTAATAATGGATTTCAACAATGTGGGCCTTCAAGGAAATGATGATATATTTTCCTGGAGTCACGGAAAATTTAATTATATCGCTACTCTCATTCCGATTCGGGCATGTTCGTGTTTACGTTTTCATATAAGGGCGGCGCATTTTTCATGTTTGATGTTTGTTTCAATATTTTTCTTCGTATGAACGCTTAGCGTGTTTTATTACATGGCAAAAATTCGCCATTGAAATGGATATCTGGGGAGCGGGGACGGCAGAAGCCAGAACCAGAGCCAACACCAGAGATCTCTCTTCGCGTTTGTTGAAAGCAAGTTTGGACGCGCGCGCGAGCGACGAGAGAGATTTAGGAGCCGCCAGCCTGATGTATCGACGTGTCTTGATAACCAATTGATTTCATTGACTCACCACATTCGGGGGCGCCCGACTTTCGTTACGAGTTGTCAGGTTGCGCGAAACAGATTACATTTCGAATTGAATGTAAGATAAATTACACCCCCCCATTTGTACGTTTTGCTGTTTACTGCACCGGCATGTTTCATTTATTACCCGGTTCGCTCGACGCTGCCGCCTCCATCTAACTACATAGATTTCAGCGCTCTGCCTTCATATATCTATATCTGTACGTATGGATGGAATGTGCTTTTCCGCATTTAATTCGCGATCGCATATCAAAATGTCAACCGAATCATGTTTTCAATTCTTCTTCTCCACGACGTTCTCTGTCACTATTTGTTCTTCTTCGCCTGCGCGGTTTTGTTGAGAATTTCATTTGTTCATGTTCCACTTGCAATTTTTCTGATATCAATTATCATGTGGCTTGACCTGGTCCAGAAAGAATTCCAACTCCCCAGACCCCATCTAGGGTGAACAACTTCAAAGTGTACAAATGCTTTCAATTCCTTTGATATCCATCCAGGTCCCAGGTCTTAACCTCGACTCTAGTACTTGTACTTATACTTGTACTTCTTTGGTACTTAGTGGCATTGTTCATTGAATTTGCAGCATTGGCAAGCAATTGTCAACGCGGGCAAAAATTGGCCGCCATCCAAAGCAGGCAGCTCGATTCAAGGTTGTTTCAATTCCATCGTGCCTTCGCTGCTGGTTGGAATCCCAGGCTACATTGTTATTGTCGCAATCACATTTATAACCTGATAGTGCCCACTGTGCACTGCAGCCAGAAGCGCAGCACAAACGTATAAAACAAACATTATAGTTTCGATGCTGATGGGAAGCGCAATGAGAACGATACACATTTATCATTTACATGCGTCTGTATCTTAATACCTAAGTAACCACACGTTTGCTCTGTTTGTGGATACACGCATCGTGAATAAATGGGCATTAAAGCCGACTATTAAAACACCTACCGTTTCAGGTGCTTTTACCATCTCGAGCTGATATACAGAAAGACATTCGGTAGTAATTTAACTGATGGTTAGGATGGTAGTTAGAAAAAGAAACGCAACTTAAAGCGCCAAGCAAGCTTTATTTGTTTTTAATTTTAGATTCCTGTGAGGTGCAATAAAATACCAAAAAAGAATTAGATATATCCATTTGTATCGGTGTAAATATTTGTGGAGGTAATTTCATCGGTGCACTACTATTAATCACAAATGCCGTCTGTAATGGCAACTTACCTCTTACAATGGCATCATATATCAAAACAATCAAAAATTTATTCGATAACAAAGATATCCAAGATTAATAGTACATCCAATATAATCGATAACAATAAGCTAGGGAGCATTTTAATACGTGCTACTGTTCTAACGTTCGATTCCTGTTGGAACAAGCTGATTATGATTACATCGAGGAGCTTGGATGAGTTATTCATTCAACTATCTCATACATACATAATCGTATTTGCCTTGTACTCGGATGGGATTTGTTGTTACGCTTTGATTCCATCAGCGATTTCGTGGCTTGTTTGATTTCTTCAAATACTAAAGAAGTCTCTTTGGCCTGCATGTTGTGTACATTGTATTATTGAGACGGACGTTTACCAGGAGGCGCATAAGGAGGCGATATGGTCGAAGGTTGTGTGTTTGTGCGAGCTTGAACTCGAATTCAAAGCGTGCGGACGGGACGCGTTGCTTGCGCTTGAATGGATGATTGATTAATGCAGTCTGTCAGTTTGCTCACTTGTGTGTTTCGCGTTTGCTCGATATTAGTGCCCAGCGTTTGAAGTGCATTTGACGTTGGCAGCAGAGTTCAAACGCTGCCGGATTCTCCGTAGAAGTGTACGATTAGTATTAATTTTTTAGAGCGACTTTGGCTGGATTCGTCCGAATCGGCCGGTTCTGGCGCACGGTTGGATAATGAGCGAGTCGAGATGTAGAAACAGCATGATATAGTACGTAACCTTGTTCACTATACGGCGTATACGAGCGGCGGTGGGTTCCTTTTTGGCCGTTTTCTTGCATGCGCACACAATTCACCTCGGCTATCACTTGGTGCATCTCGGTACCATATCATTGCTGCCCCCCATGTATGCATGTTTGTGGGCTTCGTGCTCCGGGGAAGCTTCAATGCGGCATCGACACCGACGACGTCGTCGTCGACGACAACGACGACGAATCGGGCTCTTGATGTGAATGCCCCTGCAGCCGGTGTTTGGCCTTGAGACAGCCCCGATGCAAATGCGGCACGGCTCCTCCGCGCTCGAGTGCATCTCCCGGTGCCCCTTGCGACGTGCATGGTGCTGGTTTATGGCCTCGTCGCGCAGTTTTGATACACCTTCGATCCATAACACCCACAATACCGGTCGGCTGATCGGACTCGTCGGTCTGCCGCACCAGCGAACAAGTGCGCACCAGCAACCCATGGCAAACCATGGTTGGGTTCGGTTGGGAAACGTTCACCCGAGGCCTTCGTCCGAACCTCCAGAGTGCACCGCGCACCGATTACAACGGCGACCATTGTAGCATTGGGGAAAATAAATTCAAAAAAAATATCTATATGTATACGAGTTGTGCACGCAAAAAAGCGACACAGATTTACAAAACGGACAGCGGACATAATCAGCCGATGATGATATTTTTTGCGCGTCCTCTCGTTGCGCGTCGCATCGATTCGAAGAGCAGCACGTTTTCGCTTTTTTATCGCGCCCGCTTTTTGCCGCTTTGCTTTGATACTTTTGTTGTGTCCACTTTTACCATTAATTACGCTCTTGGAATCTCGAAATTTTCAATTTTAATGCACGACAAATTGCCTTCCATTCAACCGGCCGTTGGAAGCGTTTCAACTTTAATATCACATTTTAAAATTATCATTTCATTTAAACGAGAAAACACTTTATCATTATGTTAATAATTAGTCATTTGCTTATCTCAAATCATACGATGCCCAGGTAATTAATTAATTAGACGAACAATACTCATGCTGGGCATGACATCACGTTGATTTGCATTTTATATTGGCCGACGTGTTAACTAATTATGTACCAATTTGTGTGTGTTCAGCAGCTTCATATGTCAGAATCGTGTGTGCATGATGATGATACCTGTCTGCATTATGCACCTAATTAATTATTATTAATTTATTACGCCGTTTTGCTGTAGCCGCGTTGTAAATGAATCGGTAATCATTTCTTAGGCAACGAAATCCATGTTTATAGTCAATTTATCTATTTGCATAAAGCATAGGAATGTTTGAATTTTGACATTTACTATTATATTATTGATATGAAGAGGTATAGAGGGAATATAGGGAATAAACCGGTTCTAGATTTAGTTGTGCGTCCACTGCACCCTCATCCAAGCAGCAGATGACGAATCTTGATCTAGAATCGGCATATTCTCTCTAATCCTGATATTCAACGTTTCCTAGCAAACATAATAAATGCTTATGCACGACAGGCAATTTAAACGTGGTGTTGATGCGCCAAGTTAATTTACAGATTTATTTGCAACCATCGAATAACAAGAAACTAAGTAATTGAATATATGTCGTATGCGTTCTTGTGGGTTAAATGTTCACGTGTTTTCTTCTCGTGGTTTGAAATGAAACGTAATGCATTGCGTTTATGAACATACAATATCGCGAGAGGAGGCCCACAATATTTATTACCTGCATATTCATTTCGGTACGCGCTTACAGAGTACCGAGTGCAGAATGTTAACGTGGAGGAAGCGCACACCGAAGATGATTTATTTGTGAAAATGTAACCTGAGCGTTATTAGTTGGAGATGATCTAAAATTCAGTAAGTACAGTGAATTTGAGTTTAGAATTGAATTGCTTAGATCTTTATTTAATTAAATGTGGTGTCTTTTTGAGTGCAATTCTAAAGCTTTAACAAATAATTCTCTGTATAAATATTTCAGTTTTGTATCGTATCCAGATATAAATGCGCGGTATTTATTTAGCATTCGGTTTGTTTGTATTTTCCTGTCCGAGCTTGCTTGAAGCAATATAATAATGGACATTATATACCTCGGCATCGCTCGATGATAACCTGACCGTAGAGCCGTACGTGATACTCAATTCGAGCGCCGACTTAATAAATTAAACATTTGAGAAAAATAAATTGCACTCCATTAGTCCAACCATTCGCGCCGGGAGGAGATTTACATGGCAAACGATCTCCATTCGTGCTTTTTTACGCGCTTTGTACACCAACTTTATGGACTTTTTTAATTCCGCATACTTATTAATAAACTTTTCCAATTGGAAATTGGAATCTTCTTTTCCGCAAGTTGGCGAGTGCGCCTCGCGCGCCAAATTATGAATTAATGAACATCGAGTCATTTTTCCGCGAAGAGCCCACATTTGCTGGCACCCCTCTGGTGGGTGATATAAAGCATCTTGTAACGGCTGATAGCCGTTCGCACGCGAGCAACACACCGGAATATTGAATTTTTATAGCGGGTGAACGAGCGAGCAAGGGCGCGCGCGCGCGCGTGCGACTGCTCCTCGTGTAAATCATTAATCGAACCGGCCGGAAAGTTGCAAAACTTTTCCGGCCACGCAGATAGACATTTTCAGCGCCGTCGAGCCGAAATCGCTGTAATTAACGCAACGCGCGTAATGAATCTACATTTTATCGATTCGTCGCCGCGAATGACTCGCAAGTAAGTTGCTCTCGAACTCGTTTGCCGAGAGCAGCCAGTGCCAATAATTAATTCGGAATTACTATGCGCATTTTTATTGGCACTAATTAGTAAATGAGGGAACGCTTTCGGGGAAGTTTGCAAAGATTACTTTTTCTGGCAATTATGCGCTTGATTGCGATATGCATTGCACTTTTTATGTCACATGCAACATAGCATCTCTAATTACTATGATTTCAATAATAACTCTGCTTAATTAGAAATAAATAATAATTTAAGAGCATCGCAGCATGAATTTCGACTTTAAACAGAAAAGCATACATGTTATGTTGATTTAAGGATTCCCATCAGCATTTAATTACTAGTTGGTTGTATTTGCTCATGTGGTAGCAAGCATGTGAAATATTATGCTAATGAATATCAAATACCAAATATGATATTACGTCAATGATGGAATAATGAATAATTAGTGCACATTTTGCGATTTTTATCGGTTACTTAATAGAGATCAAAAGAGTTGTTAGAGTATTAAATTTCATTAGAGTTAATGAAGTTATTATTCAGTACGATGGTTTTTCTTAGCAAATTCTGCTGCTTTATTGCGTTTGAAACATAGCCATCAGAAGGAAAAAAAAAACAAACAATAAAAGTCTCATTAGACAATCACATTATTTGGCTTCTATTAGATGAGTTCTCCTAATTGAATTAATTTTCGGTCATGAAATTATTGGGTCGAATTTAAACGTTCTAAAAACTTAATTGGAAATCAACCGCAGTAGAGAAAACATCATTAACAAGACCAATTATAAAAACATTATGAAATCAAGCTGGACAACCGATTTTAATGAAACCTGGAATGATCAGGAAAAAATTGCGCACCGCAGGCGAGCACGCACCAGGGAATCATTTCAGTTTTATACATACTCGGTTGATTCGCTTGTTGGTTTGATGCAGTTGTTGGTTGCTGGCCGCATTGGGGCCTCTCTCGATATTTGTGCCACTAAACGCACATCGCATCCAAGGCCTTAATTGCCCTTAATCGCAACAAATTTTAATTTTAATGAATAATTACTGAATTGAGTTATCAGCACAATGAGCATCTCGTACACATGCATGTGTGTAACTCAATCCGTCCCATCCAGCCAACGATAATGCCCCAGTCTATAATAATAACAGCAGCGGCATAAAGTTTCTAATGAGTCGTTTCCTTTTTAGTACAAATACTAATAATAACAATAATACCAGCGCATTTATTCTCAATTCTTTTTTCTTACTCCTCTCGGTCGCGCACATCTCTCGTCGTCGATGTGCTGGCGCTCGTCGTATCGACATCACAATTCCATCACAAATCATCATTATAATTGGCGCCCACGTGCCCCATTCCCGCAACACATCTGCAAGACAAGCCACGATGCCAACGAAGGAATAAGAAATCATTGCATAATTCCCGTCGTTGCATGCAACCAGTAATTAAATAACGAATATTATTATTATTCATTATTCATTGCGTTTATCTCGGCGATCGAGTACGCTTAATTATATTCCGAAATTTAACATTCAATCACGAGGCATTTACGTTGAAAGCATCGTTGTTGGTAATGTCCAAGGAAGTGGATGGCAAATGCATATTGCAAACGATAATAGATTTGAGCGCAATGGAGCGTATTAAAATGTATCTTCAGGAATTACATGGTAATAGATCCCATGAAATTGCAATGTGGGATTGATGCTTTCATTAAGTATAACGTTCCATAGTTTTGTTTTTGGACTCTTCTGAATAGTAATCTTCAAGTCCATTTGCTTCCTCTTATTAGGTAACTCATTCAAGACATATTCCTCTAGTGTTGCTGGTTCTATTTCTAGAGTAACATACTAGTAAAGGTAAAAATCATAGGAAATAACAGCAATGCAGTATTTGAAAAACAACCAAAAATCTCAGATAATACTTTGGAAATAATGAGAAACTGTGGAAAATTTTCCGCTTGCACGAATTGCTGCATCCCCAGCCAGCAGAAGAAAAACAAATAACTCATGTTGGTGAGCGTCTTCACGTTGGTTGCCCGTCTTCATGCTCTTCGCGTCGATTGTTGGCCCATCTGGGAGTACAACTAATGCATATTATACGAGATGGGAGACATAACGATCGCATTTGCATTTAGATTTATTGCTGGCAGCGTGTGTACACACGGCACACTGTCAGCTCTAGCCGACTCGACGACGATTCAGAACTTGCACGCTATGCAATCCGAACCTTACCCAACAACAACAACAACGCAAACTCGTCCAGAGCGAGTGACACACACAATGTAACGAAATGATTTCGTGGCGGGCATTCCACGTAATAGCATTGATAATTGCTGCCTGATAAATATTAAATAGCAAAGGCCCCATTTGCCCCCTCGAGTTTGAACTTGACGAACAAACGCAGCTTACACCAATTTTTCCTCATTTCAGGTTTGCAGAACTTGAGGGAAATGTGAAGCGTACGGAAATCATCTGCACATCTTCTTCAGCATTCAACCGGTGCACGCCGTCTGCAACGGTGAGTTGAACACACATTTGTACATTACTTAGGCCGACTTGATTTGCATGCGCCATTTACGTTTGTGTGGATGCGTACGTGTGTGACTGTGGAATCAGCGGAAAGGCCGATATTTTGTTGCCAACAGCGTTCCACGATACGCAGGCAGGCACACACAATCAGCAAACATTTAGAAACATTTTGCCGACTATGTAGAGATAGGACAACAGCGTCGACTTCTTCAACAACGATGACGACGACATCGTCGTCGGCAAAGCCTATCTTGGTGGCTTTGGTGGCTTGCGGCCACTCGCCGCACCAGCAAGATAAGAATAATAGAGCTTTAACACTTTATGACCCGCTTATAATAAGAATCAGAGAGTCTTCCTGTCATAAATAACAATACGCACTACTCGCAATTGCTGGCCGGCTTGCGATGGTCGAGGTAGCTGCTTCTTTCGCGTATTACAACGACCGGGGATATTGAGTTTTGTACGTTTCTTCATTTGGTTTTGCACTGTTCTTCGTTCCGTTCCAACATCTACCTCTGGCATGGCTTAGAAGCCTACCAAGCTTATAATCTTGAGTATGCATTATTCGCTTAAAACTTCAATCAAATTTATAATTGTACCAGAAATTTGATGATCCAAGTTCAGAATCTGTTAGGAAATTTTGGTTCAACAAAAAATTCTGGAATCAAGTCTAAGGCGGTTCTTGTTGTATTACAAACAGAAAGAAAGGCATTGATTTAGTTTTATGCAGAGTAAGAAAATATTTCATTAATTAAGCTGTGGGGATTCTTGTACTGCACATACATTTCCCCAAGTCATAAATAAATGCATTTTATCGCTCTGCTGCCTCCAACAAATACGAATACAACAACACATTTTTACGAGTTGAATTACAAATGAAAATCTCATATGCACATAGACGCCTAATGCAATTTGTTTATTTGATTTTTTATTCACCAATCGCATGCTCGCCACTATTTAGCGACCATGCTTGCATACAACGCATGCAGTTAAATGCAGATAAACTATTGAAAATATTAGCGCGATTGATATATCAGCCTAGGGCGTTTTTTTTCCACTGCTGGCGATTCCAACCGCCCCTCGCGCATTTAACGGCTGGCCAGTTTATAATAATCAATGCGGCAGCAATTGCAGTGGAAATGTAAATGTAATTGTTATTGCTTGCTTTTACCCTTTAGCCCCTCAGGCTCGATGCCCTGCAATGTATGTAGATATAGATATGAGTTGGCTGGATTCACGTCGGGCGGTTCGCTATCGGTACATATTATAGCAAGTAAGTGCCGCGCTTTTCTTCCTTCCTTCGTTTAGTTTGG
>JARJDZ010006229.1:0-34196 GCA_030264555.1 Aleochara sp. GC000083
AGAATGAGATTTCAATATTTATCTAACAAGTTTTTTCCGAGACTATTAATTAAAATTAAAATTAATTCCCAACTCAAGTTTGCAACATAAAACTCTTCGTTCCCACATACACCTTGAAGAGATCGAACCAGCAAACGAATATTTAAATTCGTTTTTCCATAATTAACGATATCAGCGACGATATTAATGAAGTTAAACAAATATTAGCTGTAAATACCAATAATTTGGTAAAGTTTACAACACTCGCACCTATTTGCATGCTAACTTGAGGACGCTCGTTCCATCTGAAGATCGAAATGTTGCTAGATCGTTGGATACGATTTGAATGATAATTTGATCCATCCCATTCATAAGGCGATAAATTCCGAAATCGTATCAGACGTACACGAAATATTAAAATAATTAGATTGGGATACGTTTATGACAACATTTCTAACACTTCCTAAATTATAATGACGACGATTTCCACTCCCAAAAAGACGACCCAAGAGTCCACCGATTTAAATATTCAACGAGTTTATCGCTTTTATTGTTGGCGCGTTAAAATTCGGAGTTGTCGTCACCGCATTTGAAACGAACA
The DNA here is from genome assembly GCA_030264555.1 of Aleochara sp. GC000083. Lineage (NCBI taxonomy): Eukaryota > Metazoa > Arthropoda > Insecta > Coleoptera > Staphylinidae > Aleochara > Aleochara sp. GC000083. The sequence goes on from JARJDZ010006229.1 coordinate 581, forward strand.
TTTAGGAATCGAGTTCGAAACGAGTTAAAGCTTAAACCAATTAACTATGAAAATTTCATTTGGAGCAGTTCGATCTTGTCTCCTTGGAAATTCCACGATTTTAAGAACATCTTAATTTTGACTCGAGTTCAAAGTTTCTAGGCAATTACGCGTTCAACGCGTTAATCGGTAATTTACATTCAAAACAAAGTTTAACTTCGTTTTTGTAAATTGATGATAAAAAATTATTTAATTCTTATCAAAGATTCTAAAACTACCAAGAATTATTAGATCATGTATTACCAAAATTACTGTGTGTTACTGGTAACTAAAATTGAATATGATCCACAAGGGAGTAATTAATTCATTTTATTATACAGGTGAGTAAAATGGATGACAACTCACAAAATAAAGTATTGGTTACAGAAATTGTAACATAGCACCAATTTTGGATTTTGTCGGTTCTTAGACCATTGTACCAATTTTTTCCCGTAAGATAAAATTTCGTACTACACAGGTGCAAAATGCCTTTATAAACTAGTGAAATTTGTTTATCACTTGTTTGTAATTTTGCATTTCTCACACTTATATGGAGTTTTATTATATTAATTATTCATCACAGCAATTGCCTAACTTTCTTCTGTTATTCTGGAAGTTTATCAATTCTTTCTTTGTTAAATTTGGTTGGTTTGAATTCAAAGTCTTAATAATAATAATTTAATACTTTTCTATTTTCAATAGGGCGAAAGTTATGATCATATCATATTATAAAGAAAAATTACTTTTAAGAAGTAAACTCATCGAAATTTAAGGTATAATTGAATTAAATTGTTAATTTTAATTGGCCCTCCTCATCCGAAATTTTAGTTTCTAATAAATTCCGTTTACACATTTGTTTTTGTTGTGATAAAAGTAAAAACAAATGAGCATCTTAATGTACGCGTTCAGCGAGATAGGAGCACATCCTTAAGAAGACGAGGAGGCTGCGAAGAAGGGACGAAACGAGAGGAAAAGAAAAAAGTAAAAATGCGTTTTAAATCCCAATAAAACGGCGCGAGAAATAATGTTGGCGATTCAATAAAGAAATAATTGGTATTATAAACGCCCACGGAACGTAACCGTTCGGAAATTAAGACATTAAAATCGTTAAGCACGTTCACAAAACCAAATCACTTAATTGAAATCTACTTTGAGTTCCATGTCGCCATGTCCGATGTGCCCCGGCACTTTATCTCCTTCTTCTTCGCCTTCGCGACCATCCGAAGAAACAAACCCATTCTCGCAGCGAGAATCTGAGGACAGTCGTCCATTCATTACACTCCTTTATTTTGCCTATTTTGCGTCCCTTCATTCAGACTCATTTGCTCGCCTTATTTCTTCACCTCTTCGGCCGCATCGCAAGCTGGACCATCGTTTAATTAAAAATAAAGCAGCAGCAGCAGCAATAGAAGAAGCGTGCATACACTTAAAGAGTTGTCCTTTCGTTTCTTCTTCTGGCATGCTACTTGTTGGTAATTAACGACGCACACGCGTTCCTCGAGTCCCGACAAACCGTACGAAATACTCATTTAACGCGCGTTTACTAACAACCACTTTACCTACTTAGCACTAAATTATAATCGGGACGAAATAAAATCTAAAGACAACAACACTCTCGAGTGTGCATTGGGAGCTGAGCAGCGATGCATCTCGGGTGAAAAAAACTTGTTGAATGGGAGGAAGAAAAGTTGCCAGTTAAAAATAATTGCTCTATACGATTTCNAATTACCTCTGGATTGGTTGTGTAAAACATGTTTTAATTTAATGCCAGTGGTAATCGGTTTTACTGCTGTTTTCGTATCAAGTGGGATTTTAATCGTCGAGGGAAAGTTTTAATTATCGAAATTATATTGCAAGATTCATAAAGATTATTTTGATAGTTTGTAAATTTGTGGAATTTTTTTATCACTGATCACATCAAATTTAATTTAGAGTTTACTTTTGTGTTTATAAACAGGTTAACAAACACATTTGAACGATTCTATAAAAAAAATCACGAATTAGGTGCAAAAGATTTTTATCAACATTTTATTTTTGACTCATGCTTTGAAATGATATGGCAAAATTAAACAATTTAGCGACTAATAGCAATAAATAACATTTCCTAAAAGTTGCTGCTTGAAATTGGCGAAGATATATTAGAAATAGTCGAAATTCGATGCGCGAACAAGCGAGTAACCCAGAGATTTCAAGACCATGTGGAACAGTAATCCCCTAATTGTTCGATTATTTTGGCTATACGTGCAATTTTTGAGATCTTTAAGTCCATTTACAATTGATTTCAAACGAAACTTCAAAAAAATAAGAGTATCCTGAAAATAATTGATTATTTTTTAAATGAATGATGTTTCTGTTCTTGGTGAACAGAAACATGAACCAAAATCATCCATTTCTTTGTCGGTTTTCAAGATTAATAATTCAACATCATTGACTGCATATCTAATTAATATAAACTATTTTTACCTAAATATTACATAATTATGTAGTAATGTAAAAATAAAGTTATTATAAATAATTCGCCTGAAATCAAAATTTTCCTTTCTGGTCAATAGATTCAAGTTTATATCAACAACTCGAATTAATTTATGATAGATTATATTAACATTATAATTGACACATGGATAATAATCACAATTTATCAGTGTTTATTTAATGAATTCTTCAATGCTATTTGCAAAAAAAATATCAATTCCTTCTGATATATTCTTGTTTATGAAACAGGAGCTACTAAAATGAAATTTGTCAAATGACAATGAAGCATTTCATATTATTGGACAAAATCCAAAATCATCAAGGAAAATAAAATTATTGGCTTAAAAATAAACAAACAAAAAAGGCATAAATCACATCAAACTTCCCAAATTCCAAAATTTTAATTTGTTTTACAAATTTTTATGATTTGGCTAGCGTGTTGGAATTATTTAGCAAAATCAAAGAGTTCAGGTATTTATGGTAATAATGTCATCACTCCTAAAATTTGATAATTGAAATTTCGTGAGATATATTAAAAATTGCCCAAATTCGATGCTTGAACAAGCGAGTAACCCGGAGACTTCAACGCCGCATAAAACAGTAACCCCCAATTGTGTGATTTTTGAGAAGTTTATATCAATTTGGAACACAAACTTGAAGACGTTAATCTAATTTGATTCTTGATGATGTTTTGGTTCTTAGATAACATGAACCAAAATCCGGGTTCGTCGCTTTGCTTCACAAAAGTTGATGCACTTGGAATGTGTTTTTCATTTGCCTTAACTAATAATGTAATTTGCTATTAAATATTTATTGTAAGGTGATGATCTGTGTAAGGTACCTAATAACTAAACCTAAATAAGTTAATATCAAAATTTCCATTTATGGTCAAAAAATCCAAATTTGCATCAAGAACTCCGTAAAAATTTTCAAAATTAATTACAAAGTAATCATTTTTTCGATTTTTTTTTCTATTTTGCCTCGTGCATGGATTATATGTATAGTATGAGACAACCGCTCCTGAAGTTTGGTACCTAAAATTGTCGGAAATACATTAAAAATTGGCGAAATTCGATGCGCGAACAAGCGAGTAACCCGGAGACTTCAACGCCGTATGGAACAGTAACCCCAAAGTTATAGTTTCTTTTTTGTTCGCGCATATCTTTAATATGTTTACGTCTATTTGAACGATCAGGATATTCATCCATTATTATCCTTGATAATTTTTCTAATCTTGGTTGCTCTGCAATCAGTTTTTCTTGTTTTATTGTCTGATAAAGCTTGAATAATTTTGAATGAATGCCTAATGGAACTGAAATAATAATACAATTTACATAATTGGGTGTTGATACAATATTTAATTTGCAATGAACATTTCGATAAAAACCAAAATTTCTGGCTAAAATAACCAAATTGTTGATATAGCTCGAAAAATCTTATATTTAATTATACAAACATTGTAATTGATAACTGAATGAAAAATATAATTCTGTATCAGTATTTGCAGAATTCTTCAATGTTATATTCAAAAAATTGAATCCTTTCTACATTCTTACATGTGAAACTGAGCTATTAAAATGAAATTTGTCAAACGATGCATTTCCCACTTGGACGAAACCCGATAAAACCGTTAAGGAACATAAAATGATCAGCACATAAATATTAAAAACACTAGACGTTGCCCGCTTGTGTCCATCGAGCACCATCGAGCAACCTTGACGAAGGACCAAACGCATCCAGTTTCGTCCAACATCCAACCCATCGCATGCATTTGTCATCGAACGAGTCGCACCGATTCGTATAATAATAATTCACGCTGCCCGTTTTATATCGCGCATTGTGGCCGGCGAGCTGATATTTCGAGAGTCCTCACTCACGCTTCTTGATATGAACACAACGTATTAAATTAACGATTCGATCGGCCCGATACGCACACATTCGGACGATTAGCTCGACGCGTTTGTGCGTGCTAACTCCTTTTATTGAAAACGCATCATCCGAAATAAGAGAAGTCGCATTAAGCGAGCTCGCGTCGCGTTTTATATCGACAATAAAATGTCAACCATCGGCGCGACCATTGTGGGATCTGCCTATAAGTACTCCTCGGGCGCGTACGTGTATCTTTATTATTTCCCAATGCAACAACCGACAACAACAACCAACAACCAACAGACGTCGACGAGCACGGCTTGTTGTTCAACGAGCGCACTCAACAAGCAATCAGCGATGGTTTATAAGGAAGGCATCGATGTCGTTTCTCTCGGCTTCGCATCGATGCATCAGCGATATTGAAGAAATGCATAAGAAGAGTGGATCAATGTCAGCGAGAGCGAGCGAGACCTAGAAGAAGCACAAAAAGAGGAGCAACCATCGGCAATAAAACGTGAACATTTAAAACAAATTAATTTGTACTTAAAGGGCACACGATGGAAAAATCACGGGCGAAGACATCGTAAACTTTAGATTAAGTCATAAATATCATCCTGCCATGTTTTTCTTCAGTCGATGTCTCTTCGCACGCACACGCACACATCCAACCATAATATTTTTTCGCTTTATTACCGGTGCTCGTTGTGGCTGCAGTCGAAGGTTCGGATCAAACAGGCTCGTTTCGATGATAATTTATAATGCGCCTTTTACGCCTCAGTAATTAGCTAATTAATATCAATCGGCGAAAGCATCCTTCTGCTGCTGAGGCTTTCTTTGCTCTTCCTCTCGGAGGTGTTTTTGGGGAGCACGTCCAACGACGACACTCGAAGAGGTGCGCCGCACCAAATTGATGGTAGCGTTGAATTTATGAGGTGCACCGATACTTGTAGACCGATAACGTCGCAGCACAACAAGGATTTTACACCGAACGCATAAACAAGGCAATCGCAATCAGGAATGTTGTCGTATAGGTAAAAAGCTTCGGTCGGTGGAGCTGAAGAGTGTTCTTGCCGAGGCTGGCTGGTTCTCGGATGAATGAGAGGCGCTGAAGAGATCGTTTTCGTCGCCGCATATATGGGAGACGAGCTGCAGCCGATATAAATTGGTCCGAAAGATTGCGCGGAAAGTTATCGCCCCGAATTGGTGGATTTAAATTCCGTGTGAATGTACGTTTTACTACCGACGAGCGCACAATAATGTCACTTCATTTTTTTGGTGCGAGGTGTCAAGGATTTATTCAACGGAATTCGTTATCCAGGATCTTTAGTTGCAGAATTTTCCCGGGTTGTAAAGAATGGAATGAAAGTACGAATAAAGTTGATCCAATAATGGAAAATCTATCATAAGATGGTTTCAATTTCGATTCGATTAAAATACCAGAAAGAAACAGAATTTGAATTGAATTATTGATTAGCCAGTAATGATATCACCAGATACACTGCTTCCATTTCTCTTTCAGAAAAGAAATGCAATTCGTATTTTTTAAATGAAATTGAGAAAGTATCTAATGAATTTCAAATCTGTATTGTAATCCAAAAATGCCAATTTTAATTAGCAATGCTATCAATGTAATTCCAATTCATGAAATGTAATTAAGAAATTGTCATTTGAAATTAAGAAAATATTACAGGTTTACAGATTACAGGAAATTTATGCTGGAATATTGATCTACTTATTAGGCTATTACTGTATACATCTTTTCCGGTTGTAATCCAGAAAACATCAATTAAATTTCAGAATAGAAAAATAATTCTGATTTGTTAAATGAGTTTAAGAAAGTGAATTTCAAATCTGTGAGTTGTACTCCAGAGAAAGTAACTTTTATTGTTAGTTCAGAATGCTATCAATGTAATTTTGATTCATGAAATGGAATTTAGAAATTATCATTTGAAATTCAGGAAGCTTTACAGGATGAAAGAAAATTTTAAGTTAGAATATTGAGCTATATACCTGTAATGATTTTACTCTAATAAATCTATTATGGCTGTAATTAAGAAATTTCAGAACACATTTGTAATTGAGATTTGTTAAATAAATTTGAAAAATTATCAAATGAATTTCAAATCTGCCAATTGTAATCAACGAAATGTCTCTTTTACTTATAACAAATCTGCAAGGTGCATTTCAAAATTTCAAAACTCTATGTAACTGTCAACTAGTAGTTTGAAGAAATTTGTCACAATCAACTATTGAGATTGTACTTGAACTAGAAAATAGGGGATCTAATTATTATCAACAATATAAACCTGCGATTTATAATAAAATAATATGATCTACATTTTTTGTTTTTGCATGGAATTGACACATCTAACTACTTTAATTTTCTGCAAAATATCTAAACAGTGCAGGACTTGTTTTACTAGTCGACTTTCATACTTTTTCATAATCTGAATTGCATTTTCTACTTCCTGAATTACTACTGAAGAAGGTGTAATACAATTTTTTCTAAATATTTAAAAACTTTATAATTTTATGATTACCCCAAATTCATTTACTTCCAGAAGGTCTCAAAATTTCCATCGAAGAATATTTTCAAAATGAAGATATGTGATTTGGGGATGTTTATCTGTTGATAATATGAATACCTACAACCTACAAATCTACAAAATTGTGGTCTCAACAATTTCCTAGAGCTCCTTCGCGAACCTGTCATTACTTTTTTCCTTGGTACAGAATTCATCAACCTGGAAAAACGTTATTTTGTTTGAAGTACCAAAAGTATCCAAGTTGGCAGTCAAAATAACACAACCAGCAACCCAAACCAAATCGTATGTAGGACCTTACCAACAACCATACCAACAAACCATCATCAACGCCGAACTGCATCCACATACATAGACCATTATCATAAGTGTGTAAGTAAGAAGTGTAAAGTGCAAAGGACCGACGACGCTTGCGACCTGATTGAGACACTATGGTAATATATTACGACGATAAAGGACATAATCCCGCTGTACAGAAGACACGCTGTGTTCACACTCATGTTACATTTACATAACCGGAATGTGACTCCTGCATCCTTTTCTCACCTGCTTCAAATCCTCATTTCCTTGCCTTCATCCTCCAACCGGCAGAACATGATACGCACAGACACAACCGAAGGAATAATTCGTTTCTTGAACGGGGCACGTAACATATGCGATCGTACAAGTATCAATTTGAGGAACATATTTTTCGGTCCAACTCCACTAAATTTCCAGTATCGGTACGTTGTGCACTATCAAAACCCACAAATTAGTACGGAACGAACCAGGCGATTAATTAATTCTGCAAATTGGGAACGATCAGCCATCAGTGGTGAGCTTTCACATGGCTAGAAACCTAATTAATTTCTTCGTGCGCAACGGAAACGCATTTTTTGCCCGAACTGCCGAAGATTAGAAGTGAATCGGAATGGATTAATTTTATGGGCAGTTCTTAGGTTGATTGAAGACTCAAACATGGACTTCTCCAATCATAAACCAAATTGATTTCTCGCGCCTTCTGCCACGAGCAACTCAATCAATCGATCTCGTCTTGTCAGTGTAGCAAAAAGTAGTTGGAAGTTTTTTTTTGGCTGGTTTTATGATGATTTTTATGTTATATTTCCGCTGGTTGGTTTTTTTACACATAATCTTATATCCATAAAAAGGCTTCTTTAATCGAAGATTACGCTTCGAAATTTTTATGCTGCAATGCGATACGACAGCTTGCTAATGATGGAAATGTTAATGCGTTGGTTTTATGGTTCAAGCGATGTTAATTGTAATTAACGCTGATTTGCTCATGTGGCTATTCAGATAATCGAAAAATTGCAATAAAAATTGGATTAATTATTATGTATCAGATTTTACTTTATGATCTGTTTTGTAATGGATTTCTTTTTTACCAACACGTTTCTAAGACACTAAACGCATCGACGTTCAAATATCAATATTATCAATTTCTAATAATAATTCAGAAAGTTTAGAATGGCATTCAGATTAATAATTGTAATTAAGCGAACAGCAAATGTATTTCAAATGTGTTATATGTAATTTCGTTTGCAAAAATTGTAATTAAAATTTTGCAAATTTAATTAAGAAAGCATTAGTTTAAGAAATGATTAAATGTATTTCAGAGTAGTCAAACATAATCCAGAATATATAAAATAAAAATTTAATTGCAAATGAGAATACTTCCAGGTTTAGAATTGCTTTTATAGCAGAGTTTTTTGGATTAAAATTCATAGTTCTCTACTTTCTTAATTTCATTTGTAAAATCTAAATAACATTTAATCCTTTCTGAAATTTAATTGATGCTTACTGAATTACAGCTGAAAAAGCTGTATAAGTTGATTACCATTTTGCAAACAAAACGCTGAGACCAAAAGATAAACTATTTTTTTTTTTCAAAATATTTAAATTCACTGAAATATATTCTTAGGCAAGACTTATCATTAATATTATTTAAAGCATTAGTACATATAATAAGAAGTGTATCAGCATAATATAAAAACTGTTAGACACGAGCAATAAATTAACATCTCACTAGGATTAACAACTCAATAGTTTATACTCACCAAATGATGAATCCTTCGAAGAACTGTTGAACCAATAAAAAGTTTTATGTTCCTGGATAATTTAATCAAATGATGCACAACTTTAACCAATCATTTTTGCTCCGTTTTATACTTTTCTGATTATATTAACTAAATATACATAATGAGAATTTATTGTTAATTGTGCTTGTACCAAAATTGAACAATGTAATAAATTTTTAACAAAACTCATCATTAATCAAAAATTGTATTATAAAAACTTCTAAACCCAAAGCTTGTTATGTTTAATTCTTTCGATGTTGTAATGCCTTACAAATTTATTTAACAACTTACAACACCGATCGAAGACATTAAACATCGGATCCAAATGGAACAAGCCTAAGCCAAAGATGGAGCTATTATGGCTTGAAGATATTTTTATATCAGATGATGAAGTTATAGTTCTAATTTAATATGTCAATAAAAAATTACGTCGCTCGGACGCGCCCAATCATGATAATGAAAATCACATATTCATAAAGCGTCTTTTAACATTCTTCTTCTGTTCAATGAACCACTACAATCAAACATCGATATGAAGACAATTTGGAATCAGAAAGAAATGAACGTCAGAAGTGTTAATTAACATTCTTGCTTCATAACAACCAAAAATACTAGTATCTAAAGGATTTGAGGTGATAAAAAATAATGTTCGGTATTTTAGAAAATGTTTATTTACAATCAATCAAGATTCAATTCAGCGAAATTGATGTAACAGTTGATTAAGTACGGTAGAATTGTATAATTCTTCATTGGATTTGATAACGTGTAGAGATTGATACAAAGTGAGCACTGTAATTTTTGAGGATATTTTCGGTGCTCGTCAAAATGGCTGACGATAGAATTGTACGTAGAATATCAAAATCGAAGCTGCAAGCACATATTCGCGAAAAGTTTTCCAATGCGAGATTCCGATAGGTAAAATTGACAAGAAGATTGATTAGGTGCTCCGTTTATGAAGAAGATTATACAATGTGCTCGATCATGCCCATAAATTAAAACATCATTTGTTTGCGGCCGGTGATTGCATAGTACTTAAGTAACGTTAACGCTTAAGTCCACCTCGAGTCTTCACTAAATTACACTAAAACTTGCGCGCTTGCATTCGGACTCATAAATAATAATGCTATGTACAAACTTACAACAAACGATCATCGTCGACCCATAAGTGCGAAGAAGTGTTTACCACGTTTGAAATAGTCCTGCTTTGGTTGCCTATCAATTAATTAAGGATTGTGTGACTATGTTGTGTCCTCATCACCACCATCATCATCACCGGGTTGGGTTCACCATCAGCGTTCGCGAAGAGATTCTTCACTCGCGATCATGCATTGTCAATTGGAGCGGTTGGCACGCCTGCGGCGTCGGCGGCGGCGGTTTATCCTTGCGGGAGTCTCGCGGGGAGTCGACGACGACGTCGACGGGGCTGGAGGAGCGCGACAGGTGCGCCGCGTCCTCCGCGTCCGATTCGTCGTTGACGTTGATCTCCTCGTCGGAGTCGGTCATGTAGCCGCCGAGGCGGCGGATGTCCGCGAGGGTGTTGCTGGGGCCGAACGCCTTGAACGCGCTATTCTCGCCGCCCATCTGCAAGAGCAGCGAGGCGGCCGCCGTCGAGGGTGGCGGCGGCGGTGGTTGGGAGGCGGCCGCCGCCCCCGCGTGCTGGTGGTGCGCGCGATGTGTAGTATGCGGCGAGCCAGGGGTGGAAGCCGCGTTGTAGTGCGGTGAGGGCGTCAATCGGCCGGCGAACATCGAAGCGCTGCTGCTGCCCCCGCCGCCGCCCCCCGCCGGCCCCGGCGACGACCTCTTCAGCAGGTTCATGCGCTGGTGGCGGCGCCATTTCGCTCGTCTGTTGGAAAACCAAACCTGACGGTTAACACGCATTAGTTGGTTTCGTTTTCAGCGCAGCGCCCAAATTTTACATAACTAACCCTCTGAAGCTTTTCAGGGTTTCAAGGGAGGTTCTTGTTAACTTTCAGATTAGTAAAGAACACGTGTCGTTTTGACCAAAAATTTCACTGACAATGAGTAAAACTAATGTCAATCTTTATTCAAGTCAAGTTTGTCTCAAATTGGTCAGGATAGAATTTACATATCCCATGTAAATCTGTTGTTATCCTAATAAGGGATAACTTAGGAATCCCAGATCCATTTGGTTCTCCAATAATTTTACAAAACTATTATCTGCAGCCTAAATGTCACAAACGTTTATCACTTGTGATAATTTAACCATGAGGTGTATATTTAATTACAACATAATCAAGTTATTGTTAAACTATTGACAACCCTTTGGAATGCTGGGTCCAGTACCTTTTTCAAAACTATCAGATAGTTCTTATAGTGGTTTCAGTCGCACAAACATTTGTCACTTGCAAATTGATAGATAAATCAATGATTCTCAATGTAAAACTGTTGTAAAACCGTTGAGAACCCTTCTGAAAAAATGGGACCTATTGATTTTTCAACAACTATTATCTGTGGTTCAAAACTCCATAAAACGTTCTCTCTTGAGATTTGCTCAATAGAAATTATATGTTTGATATTTATTGTAAACCTGTTGTTAAATTATTGACAAGTTTTTGAGAAACAGGCCCTAGTCATTTTTTTCAAAAGTTTCAAAGTTTTTTATGGTCCCAAATTCCACAAAGGTTTATCACAGTTTAACATTCAATTGCATACTTGATATCTATTGTAAAACTCTTATAAAGCCATTGGAACCCTTTTGGAAAACTAATTGATTTTTCAACAATTTCACATACACTAGTATCGGTCGCTCAAATTTCATAAACGTTCCTAATTGAAAATTGCTCAATAAGGAATTCTATGTTTGATATCTCTTGTAAACCTAATGTTAAAATAGTTTTTGGAAAACTGGTCTTCGTCATTTTTTCAAAAATTTCACAAAGTTTCTTTGTGATCCAAAGTTTCACAAAAGTTTATCAATGCTCAGCATGCAAATGCGTATCAATTATTCGTAAAACTGTTGCTAAACCATTGACAAGCTTTTGCAAACCTGATTTTGGAACAATTTCACAAAAAAATATTATCTTAGGCTCAAATTCTATAAAAGTTTGGCCCTTGTAATTGTTTAACAATGAGTTGTATATTTGTTACTCATTGAAAAACTGATGTTAACTCACTGTTGACAACCCTTTGGAAAACTGAGGCAAGGAATTCAATACTTTTTCAGTTCTATTTATGGTCCAAATTTCACATACGTGTGTTATTTGAAATTGTTTAACATGGAATTGTATATAGTTGACAATCCAGATGAATTTTGAAGAATGTTACAACATCTATTGCTAGTGGCTCAAATTCTCAAATAATTTGTCCCTTGAAATCTTGAAACATGGAATTATATATTTGACATCCGCTGGGTCCACAAGACTTTTCCAAAATTGTAACCAAAACTATTGTTATTAGAACGATCTTTAAACACTATTTGAAAGTTATTTCCTATATTGGTCTTAAGCTTGGATCTGAATACAATTGTCATATTGTTATAAATGTTATTGTTATTGAAATCCTAGATGTATCATTTATATGCAAGCAACTGCCAAAACAAAAATCTATACTTCCTTCCAATTTAACACTGAACAAGAACCTCCCTTAAATCCACTTCAGCCCTCCAAAACAAAGATCAAAAAGCGAACCATACCTGGACTCTAGCTTCCGAAAGCGACGTCTTGGACGCAAGCCGCTCCCGCGTCGACACACAAGGATAATGACTCTTCTCGAACTCCTTCTCGAGCTCCTCCAACTGGTCCGGACTGAAGGTGGTGCGATTCCGCCGAAATTTCGGCTGCTCAGACCCATCCAAACTTGAATCATCCTTGCTATCATGGTCCGGTGGCGAGTTGAGCAATCGATGATCCTGATGAGGTGACGCCGAGGATCCAGGCGAACCAGCCATCACCGAATTGTTCCCACTTCCGGGCGGCTGCAACCCCAATGGTCCATTGGGCCATAGCGGGGAATGCCAAGGGAAGGCTGCTGCCGCCGCATAAGGATGAGGATGGTACAGCCCATATCCTGCAGCACGGGCGAATTCGGCGGCAGCTCGTTCCGCCGCCCGATTACGCAATATCCGGTTGATGCTGCTCACAGAGGGCGCTGTCGCATTGGTGCACACGCCTGGAACGCAAGGATTCCAATTAAAATTCAAATTGAATTTGTTGTATTAAGTGAATGCGCCGTGTGCGGGTCCCATTCGGTCGGAACGAATGCGCGTGATTAATGTCCGGAATTTTCGGTGGGTCGCGTAGCAAATCGGTTATTGATATTGAATTGATCTCCGCGCATTGATGGTTCCCTCTGTCACTCTCTTACCCGAAAGGTGGGACCTGGTGATCTTGGGTGCCGCATGGGATGATGGGAGGGAGGAAGATGGATGGGTCTTGGATCAGGATCGCGAGTGTGAGTGCCTCCGGTCTGAATAGCGATTGAATTAATGCGTAGATAAATCAAACCGTGCGCACTTCGCATTCTAAGCGATTGTATTGCATTCGTACAAGAAATCATCCGAAGAGTACCAAGCCTGCCAATGAGTACGTACAAGACTGGACAAAAAGTTTTTGGTACCTTCAAGTTCTAGCTGTATCCCACAGAAAATTAAGGATCAAAGAACAATCAGAAGATATTTTCAAGTCAAGAGACACAAAATTGTTTTTTACTTCAATAGAAGTTTTCAACAACTCTTGGGTGGCTTTTAATTTAGCAACAAACATTCTAGAGATTTCAAGAATTGACAGGTCTTCAAACAGGAATTTGACTTGATGATAACTTCAATATTGAAAACCTCCACAAATATTTAACAATTTTACAGTTATTTATAGAATGACACCATGGTAATTGAAGAGTTGATTACAAAACGACATTTGACATTGAAATTGAAATTTTTGATTGAAATCAAACTTGGAAATTTGCACTAGTCTATTAGTGATTTGACTTGAGTATTTTACAATACTTTCACTGAATGTCTATAAATGAACCAAGGAATATAATACAGATTTGGTAAATTAACAAAAAAAAATTAAAAACCATTCATTGCCATCAGAAAAAAGAATGATAAGGCATTGTTATAAATGGGTTATCCTGATATTTTCCAGCAAACTATTTTGAAAACTTCTGGCAAGTTGTGTACATTATGGTTGGTGTTAGCAGACATGGAGATATCTACAAGAAGTCTCCAGTGTGATTATGATCAATGTTGGCCAGATGATAAATATACAATTATTAATCATTCATCGGTCACCGTGTAATTACACACGGTGGGCTTGATTTCAAAGATGCCTCCAAGCGTCCCGCTCTCCTCATTCCATCCTCAACGCCATCCGCCACACAAAGCCGCCATCCACTTTGCAAGAAGTCGTGTAATAGCACCGCTCATAAAGATTAACGAAATGCAAATGCAAACGGCAACAAGAACAAAAACGAAAAACAAAACAAAACGATCGAGGCGCGCCCGTGCGCTGTGATTTATTCGATAGAACTCAATAGAACCGATACGAGCATATTACGGAAATTTTTCCAAACCGCCCGCATCCGTAAAAATAACAACAATAAAGACGTAACCATCATAAACATGGAATATAATTGCCCGAGTTGTTTTTTCGTTGGTTTAAACCAGCAATTAAGTCGAATTTCTAATTATTTTTCTTTCTCTTTAGTTTAGGTTTATTGCGGATGCAGCCACGAAAGTAATTTCTGATCTGCGTGTCGTCTTGTTTATAGGCGCTCGTTAAGTGTCCTCAGCGGACAGCTTTTGCCGCTGTTGGTATACCATAAGATGGTACACCTATAGGAAGACGTGGATTGTCCAATTTCTTGGTGAGCACCCCGCGAAGCGTACCAGATCGCGAACGACATCGGCGATATTCAAGAAGTGCTTGAAGAGCTGGAACAGCAGGACGAATCTCAAAGGGTAGCTGAGGCACCCAGTTGGACGTCCGCTTCGAGTGGTCATTACCAGCACCAGAGTGCATGTTTCTATATGGGTGCCATCGATGGCAGCAAATAAATTTCCTGGTGCTGAAGGTGTGAAATGCGACATGCACGTTCGGCGTAATTCTATTATGAAGCGATTAGACACAGCGAAACTGCCACTGGGATTGGTCATCATGGTAATTGTAATATATAATAATGTTCCTTTGCTTTATTTTTGTTGAGGTTCATGTTTATGTTGAGGCAATTTCAGTCGCACCATGTCTTCAAGAACTAGAAGCCAAATTAAATTGATGATCATATTCAAGAATTTGATTTTGTGATTTTTCATATTAGGGATTTGTCAAATGTCCAAAAACTGTTCAAAGACAGAAGGACATAAGCGAAGAACAAATACGACCACAGATAAGATATGAAGAAAGTACCTAAACTTTCGGAAACTCAAAGATGGTATGCAATTTTTAAAGTTGAAACTGAAAGTTCTAATTACATAAATTGTTTTTGAGCAGATAATACTAATACTGATAGAAATTTTATAGTGTGTTAATAAAAAGGAAGAAACTCCTTAAAAAATACGAAATTATAGAGAAATAAATAAACTTAAGAAGGTAATTTTTTAAAATAGTAAAAATGGCAAGTAAATTTTGCATTAGAAACTTAACTTTTTGATTTCATAAATTGTTTTAACAGCAAAGTACCAATGCTAACTTTCTATATGCTAACTTTAGGAAATTGTTATTCGAAGAAAATAATGCGAAATAAATGAAGCTACATTAAAAACAATAGCCTGGGAAAGAAAACTTTTAAAACATGAAAGATGATAAGCAATCTTTATAATAGAAACTTAAAGTATTGTTTACTCAAAATTTTTCTTAAAGATATTACCCATACTAATAGACATTTTCTAAATGTTTTTAAGAAAAAAATGATTTTTGAAGCAAGTCCTGAACTGTCATAGAAAACAGTAATCTAAGAAGGTAATTTTTCAAAACCGTAAAGATAATAAACAGTTTTTGCAATAGAAAAATACATTTTTAATTTCATAAACGATTTTTATCTACACAGTGCTAATGCTAACAAAATATTTCTAAATGGTTCTATAGAAAACAATTTTTCGTAGAAAATCCTGTACAAAAATACGAAAACTGCAGAGAAAAAAGTAACCTAAGAAAGTGATCTTTCAAAACTCTAAAGAAGGTAAGCAAATTTTGCAATTTTTGCAGAAACTTAAATTTTTGATTACTAATTTTTTTTCAACAAGAAAGTATCAAAACTAACAGTCCTTTTTTACATCCTTTTATAGAAAATTAATTTAAAAAAAAATCCTTTGAAAAATACGAATTTACCGATTAAACAAAAACCTAAGAAGGTAGAGGTAGAAACTTAAATCTTTGATTACCTAAAATTTTTAAAGAAAACCATACCAATACTAACAGAAAATTTCTCAGCATCTATTGAAAAAGATATTTTAAGAAACACCTTTGAAAACTACGTTAGTAATACAAATCATGTTTAAATTGGTATCAACTCATTTCCAGTGATTAATATTTACGAAAATTATTTCTAGGGGATAAAAACAGAAGTGTTTCATTAAGTGAAAACTAGCAATTTTGCTCTCTGAAGAGTAAAAAGGGCAAAATTTCAATTCCCTGAAACTGGCCATAATTAGAAACACGAAAATATAAGCAAGGAAAAACTCTAAAATAATCAAACCTTGGTGACAAAACTTCCATGAACTTTCAACATTCACAGAAACCAACATAGGAAGGTAACGATTTTTCAGAAAAATGTACCATTTATCCAGGACTCCCCCCTAAAATTATCCATCCCATCATTCCCTGCTTTTCAAAGAAATTGTCAACTGAAACAATTATGGCAGAACTAGTAACTAATTAGATGAACAATTTAGCTCATAATCAATTTCTAATTGAACGTTTGATACACACAACTAATAAAAAGAAGCGATTGAAATTCCGAGAACTTTTTAAACGAGAACAAATTATCCATGCTCCTCTTCTCTAATTTAATTAATATTGTGTTAGCCAACAATTGGCTGGCCCCATGGCCCCCCATTCAGCCCATACTCGCACAGTGACGATTGCGAAGAGAAAAACCATCGCATTGCATGTGTACCCAACAATTGTTATTCAAATCGATTGCATGGGCGATTACGGTGCCGGCAAGAGGCACTCAATGACTTGATAATAGATTATAAAGTGCGGGCAGCAGTTTGCTTCCACCCAGTTGTCATCCGTATCTCTTCACCAACGAACGTTGGAAAATGAATTACGTTGGGCTTCAGGCGCCCTGCAATGAAATCAACCGGAGCGCTCTTTTCCTCCTTCGTCCTCGTTTTGCGTTTTTGTTGCTGCATTATTTACGGTCGCCATCACGATGCAATCATCGTGCTGCGGAGAAAAACAACGCAAAAATGGGCGCTAAATGAAAAGGAAATGAATCGGAGCTATTCATTTTCGACTTCTGTAAATTATACACTCGATAATGCACCAGCCCGGCCTAGGCCACGCTGCAGAATACCCACATGCTCAAACATGTTATGCTGCCATCAAAAGGATACGAATTATAGGCATATTTTATGTGCTCTTTGATTGGAAAATTATTAGCCTGCCTATAAGCGAGCAAACAGACAACAACCGATCGCCGGCGATAATTGGGATTTTATTGAACATCGACGAGCTGGAAGACTACGCTCGCGATTGGTTCTTGTCTTCATTGTTCGTTGGAGATGTGAACGAGTGGTTTTCGAACTTGCAGGGCAATTAGGAGATCAAATTGGACTTCCGAGTTGCAGTAAATGGTTTAGAATCCGTATACTCAGAAAAGACATGGTATAAGATCAAAGGGTATCATTAAACTGTAGAAGTTAATTATACTTGAACAAAATTCGCTATGTCAATAAACTCTTAGGATCATCAAAAGTATTTGAATGGAGCTACTAGCTTTTTGAACTGGGGAGTAGTTACGAACTTTTTGGTGTGGAGTAGTTACTTCTTTTTAGAAAAGTAATAGGGATAAATGGGTAAGAATTACCTTGAGGTTTCTTGGCACGAACCTAGGAATCTGCGATTTGTCATAGGGCAGCATAAGACAGTTGTAGACTTTTAGACATTAGACTACTTCATTGGCATAAGAGTTAAAATTGGATTTGCTTCCTTGTTCACCAATTTCTTGATTTTACTAGTAAATATCAAGTGCCCCAAGTAATTTACCCTTCTTGCACCAGAGAGTCCAGCTTATGGTTTCTACTTTTGAAAGGTTGCTAAAATCGAGCTTAAGACTTAAGATTTACCAACGGGAAAAAGGAGAGGTACCCAATTGAAAGTCCTTGGTATTTTGTTGGAGATTATTAGTAGAAATTAGCAAAATCAGCTTACCTTCTGATATCAGCCGCTCCCGAATCTCCCATGCGAAAATCGTCGGGTTCTCTCTCTTGTACTGCTCAATCTTGGAGACAACAGCCGGAGTAGCCACCTTCGGCTTGCTGCCTCCAATCAACCCCGGCGGTCGCAATGTTCCTGCGCCAACAAAACAAATCCACAATTATTCCTCAAACATCACACACAATCATAATAAACCTAACCAATCCACCCCGACCATCATCAGCTCCTCAACCTACGATAACAGTCTCAAAGTCCATCTGGGGTTAATTTACGACTTCCTCTATGATTTCTCAATTAAAACTAAAAGGGAGTCGTAATAAAAACCAACGCCATCCGTCGCATGCATCTCCTCAGATTGAGAGGTTTACCAGGTTTGATACCACCTCTCATTCTTTGGAGCCATCGACCATAGAATCTGGGAGTGATAACGGCCTCGAATGTGTTTCACCAAGCTTCGATTGTTTTATTCGCGTTGGACGCATACAAAAAGTAACCCGATGCCATCCGACGCGCACGAGGTTCTGGCCGCCCCGGTAACGGAAAAATTTGATATGCGTGCTGTTCTGCTCCTTGTGGCTGCGTGCACAAGAAGGTGAGAGCACCAAAGCCGGCCAAGATCGGTAATTGTCTTGGCTTTGTGCCTGGTTACATCGGGGCTGATGCATTTCTATGCTTACGTTAACTGGTTGCACTGTTAAAGGCGACATGCGTTTGCCTTTGGTGCCTTTGGTCGCATTTGGGGAAGGCGACATGCTTCCAACAACCGACGACGACGACGACATCAGCAACAACAATACGCGAGCATAAAAATTAACTCACGCACGCATCGTGTAACGAAAACAGGAACGCATGGGCAATTGCCACATGCAATCCAAGGCGAGGAATTTCTTCTTGCATGCGCGATGGTCAGCTACCTGTTATAATACAGGTGGTCACCAAAAGCTACCACCAGATCACATAAATCCACTCTATTTTAAACATCAGAGTTGATAGGATATTTGGCATAAGTGATAGTATCATAAGGCTACTATTGTTGAAGCTGGTGTCATTTAGTATGAGTACAGAGTGTACAATTAGGCTGATGGTTGGTAATACAGATAAGATGATTTTCATGTATTTTTTCCACTTGTAATTACTTCACACATCACAAAACCCACATTTCCATACCCTCTTCTCCATCATCGAACCCATTCCATCCATACTTGATTGTGCTCGCACAATGCTATCGTATCAAACTGGTATGGCTGTTTGTGAACAATTCCGTTTTGTGTGCGAGGCTGCTGCTTCGCGTGCGCCACAATAAAACTGGAGAACCGAAGGACCGTGAATAATATCGAGCTATAGTTCGCTTGCATGCGATGCGTTTCTGTGAGGAAAAATTTCATACAGAAATGACTCGGAATCGCCGGCATTATCTATATTATGTGCGTTGAGAAAGAGAGGCACAAGACGTCAGCAAACACTTGCTCCACGATTGCATGCCAGCGAGGATGCAGAGCGAGAAAAGTTGCGAGGCTCGAGGCATTTGGGCTACTTGGAATATTGGAGTAGTTGATAGCATGAGAGCGTAATTACAGCGCTTTATAATCCTTTAGGTTGGTCGCACAGACGCGTCGGGCACTCAGCAATCGGTCGGTTATATTTCCTTGGGATATGAAAATGTTGCTCGTCTGCTGAAGGTTTCCGTTCTGATAATGGTGAAATGAGTTTATTTTATTGCCTCAATGTATTTTATTATGCTTATTTTAAAAGCATAAATTTCGAGGGAAAATACCAATACGAAAAATATTATTTTGTAGTTTTTTCCTTCAATATGTAAGGTTTTAAGGTTTCTGTCAGGCTTAGTTTTGAACGACTTTCTTGAGAGGAAGAGATTCGAACATCCAAGCTTGAATATTTTTTAGAATCTAGCCCAGAATCCAAAAACAGTGGTAGGAGAATTGGAACTTCATTAATGTCCTGTAAAAAGGCTAAGGCTGGAATATGGGAATAAAGGCTGGTGTGGGCAAAAAGTTCCAAATTAATGAAGAAGCATCAAATCAAAGTGTACATTTGAGCCTAAACATAACATGGAATTCAATAGTTATGTTTGGACCAAGGCTCTGAGTTGAAACTTTGTCTTCAACGTTTCCAAGACCATAAACTTGTAGGTACAAGATTGTAAACTGTTTTGAGTGGAGCCAGTAAGTTTTTGAACTCATAGTTCCATTTTAAAACCCTTTACCTTTTTAAGGTTAAATAGATTCATTGTTGAGTCTAAAAACATTTCTAAGGAGATTCTGAATTTCTTTAATGTCCACTAAAGAAGCTAAGGCTGGAATATGGGAATAAAAGCTACTGTCAGCAAAAAGTTCAAGATTAATGAAGAGGGCAAGTTTTAAAACTTGATGCCTGAATATCCTTTCTAAACATGTAAATTTTAAGTACAACCAAATTATTCACTTCAGCCTAAACATAATATGAAATTCAGAAGTTGGGCCAAGATGGAGAGTTGAAGTCCTGTCTTCAAATTCGCCATGTTTTTAACTCGAGATACATTATTGTAAAGTGAAATGAAGCAATTGCATTTTGAACTGATAGTTCCATTTTAAGTCTTTTGCCTTTTCCAGGTTTACAATTAGTAGATTCATTGTAGAGCCTAAAAACAATGAAAGGAGAGTTGGAACTTCCTCAATGGCTACAAAAGAGGCTGTCTGAAATATGGGAATAAAGGCTACTGTCAACAAAAAGTTCAAAGTTAATGAAAATGGCTAGTATTAGTATTAGTAACTTTGATATCCAAATATTCTTTCTAAAATGCAAACATTTGGTATATTCAAATTATTCATTTGAGCCTCAAAAAAACATATTCAATGTTGTGGAAGTCTAAGGTTAAAACCTAATAAATTTTGAAGATTTTCAAAAATTTTCTCAAGATATAGGAAGCCTAAGCAAGGTACTTAGAGAAAAGGTTGCTTCTTTTACTTTTAGGTCCCTTTACTAAATTGAAACATTGAAACTATTTCGCAGTTCCCAACTTAACAAAAACTTGTCTTTTTCGGTCTTGGATCATAAATTCAACTTTATACAAAAATTTGTCAAAAATTTTCAATAAGAAAACAGAATTAATTTTGCAAACCTAAGGAACACAGAAACAAGTTATACATTTGCCCTACAAGTCTAACAGCTTTATTTTTCCCAGCACAAAACCCTACCCTCATCATCAACTCTGCAAAGCAATGAATTAAACTTACATTCCTATAAAATCTATCATCATCAATAGTTGAAGACAACAGAACCGCCCGTCAGACTGGCAAGCGTAATGAAAAAAATGCATGCATTTTATTCTTCAACTATACCACTGTCATGCAGTCCATTAATTTGAGGCTAACTTTGAGCAACCATTAATTTTTCTATAATAGAAGAAGGAGACATTCATTGTCTGCGCGGGTAACGGGTTGGCATTATGCAAGAGCGACCAATGTATAATAATCCTGTCACAATCGCCATGCAGTCCTTCTTTCTGCATGCATGCCAGCCATCATCCACCGCCGCAATGGACATGTGCGCCTACATGTTTATCATGTCATTTATGGGGACGTTTCTACTGCCACCGATTGATGTGAATGGAATACTGTTATGACCATCAATGGGTTTGAACAACAATTTGACTCCCCAGAAAGGTTCTTCAGGTACGGTGAGCAGGCTTCCATCTTAGGGGTGCGCAAGCCTAGGCTAGGTACTGTCAAAAACAGAATTTGACAGTATTTGGGGTCTATTCAAAGGTGAAGTCAACTGATGTCTTGAATGGTGGGTTTCAATTTCGAATGGAATCAAGTATATAGTCTCAACACGAGGTATTTACATATTGTGAACCAGTATTACAAAATGGCTGGTAACTGACATTACGATCGGTCCGTAAGCACGTTTACGTTGTGTTTATTGAAGTTTTGCGCACGAGAAGTCCGCCGGTTGGAGCCTATTCGATATCGCCTGACAGTCTCGTTGGTTCTTGCGTTGTTGGTTGGAGTGGCGCACGGCTATGGCTATGGAGGAGTCGAAGCCGCAGCGGCATTTAATAAAATCTAATAACTGGCATTATCGTATCGCGTTTATGATGCGGATTATTTATTTAAGCCTACCCGACATTTCACTATTTCCACTATAATTTTCGAGTGGACGCGGCATGCTGGCCGGCGCTCGCGCTGCAATTATCAAATAGCATACACCGTTCGTGCATTATTTATGCCGGCCTGCACAGACAACAATCCCGCTCGCGAATGTAATTAGATTATCTTCGGCCTGCGCAGGATATCGATTCGACTTCACCAATCGCATCCATCCAGTCTGCATAACAACAACAACAACTACTACTTCCATGACAGCAGTGTATTTTCGAAGAGAGGGAGATATCGACCAATGATCAACAAGAGATTGTTATTTATAAGAATTAGTTGTAGACAAGTTGCAAGTTGTGAGTGATTAAAACCTGTTAGATGGTAATTTTTAAACAAGTTCTGTAGAAGGATATTAATATAATCAAAGATATTGTTATTATCAAAGATGGTAGAGCCACACTTATTTTGCCATAAAATACAATTTTTCAATGCATTCAAAAATTAAAATATTTCATTTCTGGAACTTTCCAATAGATGTACTAATCAGGACAATCAACTTTTGAACTTTTTCCTAGACAATATTTGCCATTTCGGTGTGCAATTATTATTACAGAGATTTTAGTGCAAATTTATGGAAAATATAAATTAATTCATTATTTCTCATTGCATAATAAATTGACATTTTCATTATTCCTGGAAACTTGTATTGAACACATTCTTCAGTCCACTGCGGAATATTAACAAATTTTAGCAAAAATAATAAATAAATTTATTTGATTGTCTTCAAACAATGATATGTCAATATCTTATATATACATTATCTTATATCAGAAATAATAAATTATCATTTTATTAATTCGTCATCAATCAATAATTCAAATATTTTGATCTTTCAAGTAAAGTTCTTAATCTAGCATTCAAGTTACCACCAAAATTTTGGCAATATTTAGACACCCAGGTGCATAAAACAAATTACATGGTTAATCAATGATCAGGAAATCATAGATTAATGCATTTAAATACATTGCAATGATAAATAATTATAAATTATTTGATTTGATCGTCACAGATAAAAATAGTTGCCCTAAATTTCTATAAATAATACATAAACATACTAATTTTTTTAACTGTCTTTTATAGAAATTTTACTTCAGATTCATACCAATTAAGAAATGAATTTTTGAGAAACATACAAATTTACAGCAAGTAATTATTAAATAAACATCTAATCTAATCTAATTAGTTTAGTTGTAAGCAATTAATTAATGAGTTTAAGCTTCTTGTCAAATTTGTTACTATTTTAAACGAATGCCAATTAAAAATGAAATAATAAATTAAAAAATTTGCAGATTACAAACAAAAGACTTCATGGCATACATAAAGTTATATAATTAAAAGTTTGGAATAAAATGATGCGTTTGCCAGTCCTTTTGTTACGAATGCGAACCGAACTGAATCAACGACTAATTATACACATCGGAGTTCGCTCCAGTTCGCTGCTGGTTGGCTCCAACGTTGAAATTGTAAAACTCCAAACATATATCAAACTGTCATTCGTCGGTGGTGATGGCGAAGTTTGTGCAATGTTCGAACTTGCTCACCAGTTCGAAGTTTGTTTTAGATTTCCATCTATTATCGCTCCGGCCGCGAGACCAATAATTACGTAATGTTTTATGAGCGCAGAACTTGCGCATGCAATAAAGTTATGAAGTCGAGGACTGCAAACTGGATGGGAGGAAGACTTGGGCGGATTATTGCACTCGTACTGCGAATGGGAATATGGGAATATCAGAGTGAGGAATCATCGGTAAGTTTGAATAACTTATGAATCTGTTAGATAATTTATAAATAATGCGCAATGGTTGTTAGGAATTGGTTGAGGTGTACGTGTATGGACAATTAATTGCGTTAATTGTCTAATGATCCAATTAAGGTCTTCATCAGGCGTAATTAACTAATTTTGCAAACTTCATGCGATAATGAGATATTTAATTTCTTTCATATTGATTAGGTCTAGGGTTTTGTCTCAGGTTATTCAGAATTTAATGGGTGTTATAATAAGGGCACATAAAGCAATCAATCTATAGTATGAATTTGTTGAATACATTTTGAACTCGGGAGTGAAAACCTCTTTTGATGGATCAATTCCAACCCAAGTCCCATTTTTACTACCCTTACAATAATGAACACACTAGTAATTTTAGCAAGTTTTCTACAATAACTTCAAGTTACTATCTTCTAGCAATATTACATCCTTTGTCACTTGGTCCCATACCATCCCATTCTATGTTATTAAAGAACAGGAGGACCCAGAAAGATCAAGATTACAGTAGATCTTATTTATATCTAGTTTCCAAGATTCAATATTTTCTAGAACCTAGTCTAGAGTCTAAAACAATGGAGTAACAATTGGAAGGGATAAACTACTAAGAAGTTTGAGGATATTGATGAACCTAAGGTTTGGAATGGTAACGTCTTATGGGCTATACCTTTGGTAGGTAAAGCTGGTTTCAAGGAAGGTTGCTGTCCAATTTCAGAACTCCTGAACTCTTAATCAAAACTGGACAGAATTTGAAAAGTAACAGAAACTAGGCTTTACAAATCGGGAGAATTGTTGTTTCTGGACCAGTGATTCCTTAGGTGATCTAAATCGATCCCCAGGGTGGACAAAAAATTATCCAAATTTGAAAAATGTGACAAGGGATCAATGAGAGAAAAAAGTTTGGAAGCCTCTGGTCTAGATTATTAGGATCCCGGTCATAAACTAAACTGTTTAAATGAAGGTTCTGAGTACCTATATTGAAGAGGTTCTCGAGGTTTGGAAATCTATGACCTAGACCAGTGGATTTCGATGATGACCCAAGAATATCTTTTTAGAATATGTAAAGCTTTTGTCTCAACACAAGATACTACTGATTTTTTTCTTGGTGAATGATTAGGTACCATTGAAAACATGAATTTATTCAAGAAACTACTGAATATTTTTTGATGAGGGGTTGGAAACCTCTGAAGAGCTTGGTGCAAATGCATTTTCTTTTGGACCTTTATCTCAGATTTTCTTTAACAACTATGGCCATGGACCACCTTTAGGTCACATCTGCAATTTTACTATGAAGATATCTAAACTTCATCACTTCAGTTAAAAAACTATCTTGTTTAAAGTTCCAAACAAAAATTTTCGTATAGAATTTCTCTTGAAACAGCTGAATTTGCAATTAAAATACCCTGACATTCCAGAACGCAGCCAACTGCCATGTATTGATTAATGCATTTTCCATGTTGAACAACACAGTTCTAATTAAATTAATTATCTATTTATGAAAATCACCATCATAGTCGCCACTAACGAATCCATTCCGACATCAACCCGCTGGATCCGGCGCAACAGCAAACAAATTTGCCGTGCAATTATGCATTAATCATTCATTCTCGTCGACTCGTTTCATTTCTATTCCGGCGTGGTCTATTTCATTCCATGTCACCGCTGCTTCTTCTCTTTCTTCCTAGCCCTTTGGATTCTCCTCGCGCACTAGTTTCTCGCATTGGGCCGCTTCTTTGGGCGCATTCCCCGGCCCGATATTTGTATGCAGCATTTATTGGTGTTGGCCTTAAAAGGGCGATAAAATTCAAATGCTGGCGAATTTATGCTCTGCTAATATGTAAATATGTGCGCAGAAGCTATTAATGCCGCGTGGAATGATCATCGTTTTGCATTGCTGCCCGACTCATTCCTATTAAACCTGCATACTTTCTTCGCTCGTAAAAAACGAAGAAGTGCTCGCTGACGACTGGAACGTTTTGTAATTTGCGCGGTTGGAATGGCAATCGCGTAATTAATTTACGACGCGCATGTCATTATATTTGTTTCTATCATTTTGGCTCGTAAAACTATTAAATTCATGTTGGGCAATGATCGATCGTAAATTTTATCATTATGAGCATTTATTTTTTTGCACTGGTTAATTAATCCCATCAATGAGTAAATTATTATGATAAACTGCAAGTTTTTTTGTATTATACTCAATTTATTATCATAAAAGGTCAAATTCCAAAATGCTAAAAAAATAATATTACAAGAGAGATTAATCCAAATTTATTAACACAAATGATACACAAATTGCTAAAAAGTTAAATTGTATCAATATGTCATAAAGTCCAAAATAATAAGCAGTACTTTATACCACGATATAATTATTTTAGTCACTAGTGAAATAAAATGATAATTTTCACTGGTATCACTGGTAATATTCTAAAAAGATAAGATATTCACGTAATAAACTAATGTCTTCATTACTTAGTTTATAAGTGATCATAAAGTAAATAACATTAAAAAGCTAATAAAATATCGAGTGCATTGCACTTAAACAAACAAATAAATGAATAAATAAATGAAGATTTCTTCAGACTAATGCCATCACAACTTACCAACTAGAAAAAGCATTGGAGTGATATTTTATTTCGATTGCGATTTGCATTCGCAATAATAATTGAAAGTGTGAACTAACGGTTCGCATTTGCATTTATTTACTCCTGCGATTGACAATTATTCGCGAGACAGCGTCGCGAAGAACTCGCATTGAATGGCGGCTGAATCGCATTTAACGAGCTGGCCAAATGAGCACTGATCTTTGATATTTATTTCTATTGGCAATCTTTAGCGAAACGTAAATGTGCGCTTTTCATATTTATCTTTCTGCCCTGCATCGTGTGCCACTCAGTTTCGATTTGCATAATTTGCGAACGATTTCATGAAATTAAATTCGCAACATTTCTAATTAAGTAACTCTGGCTCCATTCTAAGATCGGCAAAGAAATAACCTGTTAATCGGTAATGAATTGACAATATGATTTTTTTTCGGAGAATTTAAACCATAAAAAGGTGGAAGTTATTTTATAGTTTGCACGTGAACGCGTTAATCATTCGCTTATCTATTATAAATTAACATTATGACTTCGAAAATGGGAATTCCAGGCCTTCTATTTCGAGGTGCAGCAAAAATAGGCGAGCGATGAACGATTATTATTCGCAAACAGCGCATTCGAAGCCTAAACATGTCAAACTAGTTATTTGCTGCTGATAAGGATGACAAGTTAATTGTCCTGCGGGCTTAACCACCAAAACAGAGCAAATTACAAACGTTATTAATGATTCTCAATGAAGGCGAATAATTGCTCCGTTTCTGCATATTTTGCTCAGAAAATATTTGCGCAAACCGAAGTTTCGCGTGCAATTAGTTCAAATATGTTGGCTTAACATGTTGTTATTGCTTTTTTAAAATAAATATTATTTGGAGTCAGACCACGAAATATTCCAAAAATTAGAATTGAGCACCTTAATAAGTAATTTACTTCAAAATAATTGATGTTTTGGTTGCAATTGCAATTGAAACTATAAAATTACATTATTCCCATTTCTAAAATTTTTAGTGGTGACGTCAAAGAAGTTTAAAACTTGCTGCGAAATGAGACTCATGAGTTCATGAGTTCAATTACAGAATTTTTTCTGCCAAAGTATAATTAACAATGAATCACACGTGCAATGTGTTAATAAGCACTCTTCCAGCGTTCATCCTTTATCCTTTATGCCAACATTCGCACGACATTACAACCGCCTCTTATTGGCGGTTATTGCATGCACGCAGATTCATGGAATTGCACTTTTATCACTTGGAAAGCATGAAAAATGATTATTTGCTGCAATTGCGCCACACTTTGATGCGGCATGTTTTTGTTATTTTGGTCCTTTATTGTTGCTGGCGTATTGGCTGCTCGGTTCATATTCATAACGAAAAAGCATCGAGTAAAAATACGTGAAATAAACTGACATGGAGGCAGAGCGCAACGAGTGCACTCTCGACGAAATAATTGTGCAATAATTGTGCTTCTTTATGCTCGTTTTTATTTTATTTTGTTTGTGTGCCGAATGCACGAACGCAACACGAAGCCCGGCTAAAAGAGCGCTGGATAATTGGTGCAATCTTTCCATGGAAAAACGGTTTAATACTCATTATGTGCACTCTATCTACATGTGTATACAAAGCAAAACGACTGAAATGGCAAACTTCCAGTTAAACTATTAATAAGCTAATTGAGCTCATCAGGGAGTCGCATCAAGTTCGATAAAAGATCATATCGACAAATTTGACGTAATGATTTTATTTCATTTATATATTGGCCGGAAATAAGGGCTTTTATTTGAAAGATCTTTGAAATAACATGAAAGCTGCAGATGTGAAAATTATTTATTAGTATTTTAATAGAAGGTGGTTTTATAATTTTTCTAGCCTAAACAAACATTGATGAAAATCTATCTCTGAAGTTCTACCAACAACAATTATAAAGTTATCAATTAAAATTTTAAATTTTTGTATAATTAGTTTCTATATTTCTATTTTGCCATATATTTTTAGAGGCTGGGATGATGAACAAATTCAACTTTCAAGAACAATCATTCATGAATCCTTACAAAGATCCAGGAAAAATCATTGGCATTTGTATCATAAGTGAATTTGCAAAATTTTGGTTTATCTTTGCTGACTTGTTTATCACTATCCTTTCATCCTTCATATTATACATTAAATTTAAACCTTGTGAAAATTTTTCTTTTTTATGTAGCATGTGGCATCAATATTCTTTAGGTAGAAATTTGAGAATTGCAGTCAGCTATATAATAATTATGTAGTTTGTAGTTGCGTTTATGGTTATTTGTGCACGCTGTTATTGTTATTATTGTTGCATTGCATCTTTGTGAAGATGTAAGCGATGAAGAGTAGTCCTTTGTTGAATGAAAGGTAATTGACGTTATTGAAGAATGCCAGAAGCACATTGAAGATGTTTGCAAGAAATTTCGAAAAGTTGAAGAAACGATACTTTTTTCATCAATTACAACAATTGCAAAAAGATACATATTTTGGTTTGTCGTAAAAACCTTAAAACCAACCAAATTTTAAATCGAACACCCAAAAAATATACTCGATAAAAAATGCTTTCAAAGATTTGTGATTAACAAAAAATAATAATTTTGTCAGGTTCGAATCAATGGTGGAATAAAAACATTAACATTTGAACCTGCTTTTGTGACTACCTTCTTTGTAAAAGTTGGGAAATATTCCCTAATTATTATTTTCCAGAATGAAACCCATATCGCTCGTGAAAACATTTGTTTCATCATAAGCATAAACCTAACATATTAGAAAAATGTTTGCAAATTTGTTCATATTATAAAGGAATTAAAATATCTCTGACGTAAACCAATTGATTACCAAATTGTTTTGTTTATCACCTGAATACCAGCAATAGTTTTCAATAATTTATATTAAAAATGACTCTTTTTGACCTTCCTGCCTTTAATGTTTAATATTAATAATGTTCATTATCAAATCATTGATAAGCATGAGGCAATTGAAACAATTAAACGACAAGCTAACTAAATGCCTAGAAACAAAAACTCACATTTTAATTGATTACATGACATTAGGAGGATATTAATGTCGCAATTGACGTTGACGATCGAAATGATGACATTGATGATGGACGTAAACAAAGAGCAGATGAATTGAATTAATGCACAATGCAGAACATAAACTATAGGGCCAGACATGAAATTATTCCTTGTATAATCTATGTAATTAGGTCGGGAACTCAACGGAGTGCAATTGATAATTTGTGCGAAATTATGTAAATTGTTCAATTTTTACCGAATTGCAGACAATAACCAACCAAACATACCTAGTTTTAAAATTTGCCAACGTTAGTTAGAAAATTTTGAAGTCAACTGAAGAATTTGTACATGGAACAATTATTTTATTTGTGAATAAAATTCAATATATACAAACAGAATAAATAATGTGTTTTTATTGGTAGTGAACAAATTTTATTACCATTCATCTGTTAAATAAGTGACGTACTTTACAAGTGGGAAAAATTTTAAATCACATAATATAGTGTTGATTGCTAATGTTCAAAATGTTCAAAGTTTGATCACAATGTGTCAAATCACACAAGGTTTTAATGATTAACTTGTAACTTTGATTTGCCATATCAGAAATTGTGGTAAGAATTTTATATTATGTGAGTTCTTGGATCATTGTACCAACTTTTCTTCAGTAATATAATTTTTTTGTAATTTTGAATTTCTTCTTATAATATAATTTATTTTGTGACACAAATGAAGAATGTGTGAAATAAATTCCTAATCATTATGGTAACATTTGTGAGCCGAATTGTTATAATGTGCCAACTTAAACAAAATTTTGATAATTTACCACAGGAACACATCAAAATTGATGGTATCAACTTTGGAATTTGTGTCTTCTTGTATGTTCCTCAAGTGAGATACAATGTTCTATGTATATCACAACTGTGAAAAATGTCATTGTAAACTTGAACTTCTTATACTATTTCAAGATTTTCGTTTAGGAGTATAAAATTTTACAACACTATCTATTTGTATTGCTAGCGATTAAAATTAAACAATATCCCCAAGGATAATTAGGGACCTACTTTATACTACAAGTGAGATAAATAAACCTTTTATTTCACATGTGAAAAAAATTGATAAGAATTTGTAAAGTAGAATCCTAATCATTATGATAACGTTTGTTAATTATTCCCATGATTGTCAACTCAAAGAAGAATGTTGATAATTTACAAGTGACATTAAAATTGTACTTTGAATTTTTGATTTGGTGTTCTTTACCATAGTACCAACTCTCGTTTCAGCTGCATAGAAGCTAAAATAGGTATACAATTTTTATTATAAGTGTAGTCTCATGAAATACTTGAAGTGAAAAAAATCCGCAAGTATTTGCACGAAACGCCTCGGTTTTTGAATATCAAAACGATCATCGGTCATGGTTTGCTTGCGTCCGAACAAACGACGGAACTCGGTGCAATCGGCCGGTATAAATTCATAGCTACTACATGAAAATAAATTGTACGCCTCGTCCTCAACCACGTACTCCTCCATTCAGCGTTTAGCTTAATCTCTCCGAGCATTTTCTGCAATTACGATTACAACCGTGAATGACTAACAATTTCAATACGTCTTCGGTCTGTTCGCTGACCGAGCTTACCAACTATCATTAGCCGCGTCATATTTTACGAAACATTTACATTTTTTCGATATTCACACAGCGCGTTTCTCGCAGTGATTGCTTGCAACCTAATAATTTCGTTGGCGTTTCTCTTCCGAGCGCCTGCTACTTAATTCCATTATCATCGCTGCCCGATCTGGCATCATCCAGATGTGCTCGCGGTGCGCGCAATCCGTTAATATTTTATTTCAACGTTTATTAGTGCCAGCGGCGATGCGATCGTCGACGCGATTCGAAACAATATGAAGGCCGCTTCAGAGAGACTTTGGTGAAGTTCGGTGGAATAATGCTGAATTTGGCTGCGGGTGCACACTTCGAATGCGGCTTCGTCGACAATAAATCTCGGATTTTATTTCGGTGCGCACACAGCACGTCAACGCTCAGTTTATAATTATCGATTTGTATTGATCCCTATCGGAGGATCTTCGATGAAGTCTATGGTACTACCGAACTGGGAATGAGTCTGAAAGTAGACTAGAAAAACAAGTTCCATATCCTTTGGAATCTAAAGTTTTGATATTTCACACCAAAATTAGAGTTGTTGGATGTGTGAAAATTCCATTAATTGATTAATGATCTAGAAAGTATAGATCAAATAAGATTTTTGGAAATTAGAGTTTGATTTCTTTGATAAGGATTAAATCCCGGAATTTCTAGACTAAGTATAATCAATTGTAATCTAGAAAATTTTAATTCAGAATCCATAAATGTAATACTGAATTGAAAAACTGTATAAAAGTTGACTAGATAAACAAGTTCTTTTATCTTCAAATCTTTCACACAAAACTAGAGTTGTTTCATGTTTGAAATTTTAATACAGAATCAGTTTTGTTAAAAATTACAATTTGATTTTTTTGATAAGGATCAGATCCCAGAATTTCTAGCTCAAGTACAATTGAACTAATAGTAACAAATTTTTGAAATGTACTTCCAATAAATTCTAAACTTTTCAAAGGACTGAACTTTTCAGTTCTGAAATTCTTATCGTGAGTATCTTAGAAAACGAATATATTTTGAAAATTTCTTTCAAAACCTAAAAATAGTTTCATCCAAACAACTCTTTTTGTACTTGAATATTGGTTCCAAAACTGCTGAAAATATAAAAATACAATTGCTAATGAAATTTAACAAAAAAATGATCTATTATTTGATTTTAATTTTATTATACATTTTGCCAAATAAACTAATGATATCTACAGAAAATAATTATATTTAATGGCAAGGATCATGCTCTACATCTTTTTCAATAGTATAAAATGCAATTTAATTTATAAATTCTATTTAAATCAACTTATTCATTGAAATCTGAATTACAAGTAATATCTACTGAATTTCAAATGACAATTTTTGAATTACATTTTATGAATCATAAGTAGATTTATAACATTCTGAATTTGCAATTCACTTGATACTTCTTCAATTTCATTTAACACATCTATATTACTTTTCTTCGTTTCTGAAATTTGACTGATGCTTTCTGAATTATAACTGGAAATGGTGTAAACTGGATTGCTCCTTATAAAAATTTCTGAAATTCCTTCCGGAATCTTCCTTTGCAAAAAATAGCTTTTGTAAGCTTGAGTAATAAGAAGCTTGAATAAAACAAAGGATGAAGTTAAGACTCAATTTGTCGAGTCAAGTCAATACAGGATTTATGGCACCCTCTTGTGCTTGCAAAATGGGTCAATAAGTACTTAATTAATTATCACCCATAAGGTTTCCGTCGACACCTTCAGCAAATCAATGGAATTAGCATTCACCATTGTGAAAAACGCTCGTAAAGACATCAGCAACATCTCCTCGCTCTTCCTCCACGCAATAAAATCGTCATAATCCCTTTTGCACAATAAGCGCAAAACGTGTCCGCGTTAATAATTCATCCCAGCGTTGAAGATGCGCGATTACAATGTGAGCGCGCGCCCATAAATTTCGACTTAATTGTTAGCGCTGGAGCGTCATCGCTGATCTCCTGAATTTACTACCGAAGACCGAGGACGCATTATTTATATTCCGCAACATTTACAGCGCATAATTCATGTAATTTTCATCGGAATTTGAACGCGCGAATTTGTAGCAACCCGAACGGTTTGTTGTCCTGGAAACGAG
>JARJDZ010006237.1:0-42151 GCA_030264555.1 Aleochara sp. GC000083
GTTACTGCGTTGTTGTCAAATGATGGCAATTTTGCTTGAGCGCCAAGCGATCAATTTCTCTCAATAATACACAATATTTCATAATTGACATGCACTTGGCCTTTAGAGACAATATTCGGATGAAAAATAAAATAAGTAGAGTTATTTATAGTTCAATAAGTTATATTTGATCTCGTTTTTATTCACAGATAATAGTGGTGATTATAAAATTAATTTAGAGACAATGTTTTCCTAGATTCTTTTGAATACCTTTTTCTAGGTATATATTTGTGTCATTTTTTAAATTATTTTTTATGGAGATTAACAAGATTATAATACAATTTATTTCTGAGCTGCAAATATAATTTTTAGATCTACCAAATAATTTTTCAAAATATACTTGATGTTTGCAAATTGTATATTTCTGAATCTCTCGGTTAATATTAGCAACCTTCTGTTAAAACTCAACAAAATTTGACTTTTATTGTATTGTCATGGAAAATGTTGTTTTTTGTTTCTCTAGAAACTCAGAAACTCGTTATTTACTATTATAGTTCCTAGAGCATTCCCCACTTTATTTCTGGGACTTTCGTTTTTGTTGTTTTCACTGTCATTGATTTTATCTTTCTTGGATATCAACAGGATTAAATCGTACTTTATTTCACAGTTGATGAATGTAGTTACATCATCAACAATAAACAAGTAAAGAACAATTAAAGATTTTAATTTTAATTTTTCAATCAATCCATTCATAACTATAAAATGTTATATTATATTTTGTTGTCTTTGAAATTGTTTAATATTTTCTAATAAGTACTTTTATCCCAAGAGAGTTAGAACTTTAATATGTCCTGGGACGTGTCCCACTTTATGTCCGGGACTTTCGTTTTCAACGTTGTTTCGTTGTTGATCCTAAATTACACATTTTTTAATGGCCATTGACAAGAAATAGATATAAAGAAAACCAATATACAACTATAAATTGTACCATAATTGTCGAAACTTGGCATTTAATGTGTTGTCATGGCAATTGTTTCATAATTCATTCATCGACATCCCTTCCCAATATGTACTTGTTTCTCTAGCGAGTTTTAAGCTCGTCTTCGCCAATTACTTTTATAGGTGCTGAAACATGTCCCACTTTATTTCCGGGACTATCTTCTTTGTTGATTTTGACTGTTGATTTACTCTTCATAAGGAACTTTTTTCTGGTCATCGATAATTAAATGTATAACTATCAAATTTTGATTAATTTAATTTGTCAATCTATTGATTCATGAATATAAACGGTAACATAATTGAAAATTTGTGAATTTTGACGTTTATTGTGTTGTCATGGGAACTGTTACTAAATTGGTTTATCGACATTTCTTCCCCAGGGATCGAACTTGGTCATCATTCGAGAACTATTATTCTGTACTAATACTCGATCGATTGAAAACAATTGTCTTGCAACTTGCCCCATATTCAACAACAAATTATGCAATTTCGGCCAACATATCAAGAGCATTACAATTCAATTAAAATAGCATTTAATGACGTCTAGCATACATAAATAGAAACACTTAATACGTATTCGCTGGCAGGAAATAAAGCGATGAAAACGATGAGCGAATGCATCGTGTACCACGAGCAAGACGTCCCCATCTCGTCGCGACGTTCAATTGCAAATTTATATTTAGATCGCACAATTCAACGCGACCGCATATCGAGTGCCCAGATGAGTGAGTGAGTGGGCGAGACCGAGTTCTGAACTAAATGGTTGCACTTACGCTGCATTTACGTCCGTTTTGTTTATTCGCGATGGCAAAACAGTGCACGTGGGAGGCACTACAACTCAACGTAGGAGCACGTTGCGATATTGACTTTACTTATCAATCATTAACTGCAATAAATCAATAGCATCAGTAGCCAAGCCGCGCAATTTGCGCGCTTATTCGCATAGGAGCCAACAATTTTTGCTAATGATATCGTAAAAGTTCTTACTCACCAATTATGATGGTGTTGATGGTGCTGAACGTTTCATCAAGGTAATGAACGAATCTGAAATGAAGAGAGGTAATGTAGTTAGGCATTTATTACGAGAAAGGTGCGTCAAACTGATAAGCTAAATAATCTACTTTCATAACAATAATATTGTTATAAAAGCGTTAAAAAGGGAAAGTTGTGCTGGAAAGCAGAATGGACTATTCAGTTATCCTTGTTATTTGATTCTTACGTATACATTGGTACCAGTGTAACAGGATCCAATTTTATGTTATAGAATATGAGTGGACTTCAAAATTTTCATTGTTTTTTGGTATAAATATTTCCTATAAAACTTTAATTGTTTCTTTCAATTTACCAACAACTGATATCAAGCAGTAAATTTACCAATTAGCAGTTATTATTTCACAGGATAAAGACAACGTAATATGTATCAGATATGAAAAACAATGCAATCTTAAGAATTCTTCAAATATTGAAATTTCCAATGAGTGGATGAATACTAACTCAATCACTGAAAGTTCT
Organism: Aleochara sp. GC000083; assembly: GCA_030264555.1. Lineage (NCBI taxonomy): Eukaryota > Metazoa > Arthropoda > Insecta > Coleoptera > Staphylinidae > Aleochara > Aleochara sp. GC000083. The sequence continues at coordinate 2,491 of JARJDZ010006237.1, forward strand.
TTCTTATTTATTCAAATGTCTTTATAGAAAATTACCTACAATTCTCTTTCACTTTATATAATTATTTGTTAGCATTTTCGGTACTTTGTTCTATAGAATATAAAATGGCCCATAATTTCATGCATCTTAATAAACGATTAGAAGATTTGAATTGTGACTACGATAACAAAACTAATATAGAAATTTTACGAAAAATGGTACTTTGCACATATGAGTATACATTGGCACAATGGTCCAAGGAGCCACAGAATCCAAAATTTGTGGCAAATTTCTGATATGATACGTCAAATGACCACAAGAAAATCATCAAAATGTTTATTATTTTATTTTATGAGTTTACATCCATTTTAATCACAAAATCATTTTCTCACTTGTAGAATAAAATACGACTTTTATTTGACATGTGAATATTATTCTATTTTACTCACTAGTGGTGAAGTTACTCACTAGTTATAATAAGATAAAAGTACTATATTTTTGAAATTTTAGAAATTATAAATTTTACATGCAAAATATATTGATTTTTCGCATTATATGACCAACAAATACGGGGATAGACTGCAAAATCATATATTTCCGCTTATCTGGCCTGAATATATAGTCTTGGCTTTTCCGTAGCAATAAATTTTGGGGGATTTGCCGACAATCAATAATCCCCACGTCCACCCACAAGTCAAATTCATTTGCTTCCTTTCACAATTTTCGCTGAATATTCCCATCCAGAAGCTACTCCATTAGCCTCACGTGTCAATGAGCTGCTAATGTTTTGTTAAAATTATAATACCTACTTTATCTTTTTTAGCACTTTTAATGAAACGTGTGTTTTTGTGAAATTTTCTTCATAAATTAAATGAAAAGTAATTTCATCACCTAACAAGTCCCACGGTTTTATGCGACATTTTTTGAAATACATGTATCAGCATTAAATTAGGAACCTGAATTTTCCATTACACCCACATCACTTGGGCCATAATGTGATTTATATGTAGCACCACTGAAACCAAGGAATATTCTTAGGATATGTAAAGGTGCGATTTTGGAGGTTGCCACGTGTAAAATTTTAATGCACTCTTCAATTCGACAGAATAAAATGATGAAGGATATCACCAATGTTTCTTGCTAAGTACTTTTAGGGCACTCTATATGATAAAAGAAAAATACAATGCATAATGTCCTCATATATTAAAAATTAATGAATAATGGTTGGATAATTGATAAACAGAAGGAAAAGTTTTAGAAGATCAAAGATGAATAATGAAATTTATGATTATGATTATTTTTTTTTGTTTAACAAAATATATTGCTGGTGATAAATTGAAGGTTTCAAGTTTTTCATACTAATTCTGACATATTTGGATATTTTTTAATATATCTTTTATTGTAGGATGTTGGGATGATTGAAGTTTTAAAGAAGAACCGCCAACCAAGAAAACTAAAATATATAAAAGAATAAAGTTTTTTGAAAAATTTGGGGATATTTAAGGTAAGGATAACTTATAAACTTGTGGATACCGGAAACTCTCAAACTTTAACCCATAGGGAACGTCCATTTTTTGTGGTGACAAGTGCGATCAAGCAACTTTTGCATAATTTTATTCAAATATGAAGAAAATGAATAAGGGATCAATTTTATCTCATGATTTTTCACTACATAATTTTTCCTTTACTTCAAACCCACGAAATTCATTTTAGAAAAATTACTGGAAAATTACTAGAAAATGTCACAAGTAAATCATCAAAATCTTGTATAACTTGGCACATTATGACCATATTTTTCAAATTTTAAACTTAAGTAACCGGTATTTTTCTGAGTTATCGTACATTTTATAATTGCAAGTGAAATAAAATGTAGTCACCAGAAGCACACATAATTGTATTCTATGTTAAAATATAAAAGGTTGTTCGGAAAGACATGTCGTTTTTTCTCGACAGATGATTTAATTGTATTTTTTGGACCCAACTTCACACCTAATCTTATAATTTTTATATTGTTGGCTGATAAAAACATTTTTATGAGTGTGGAATTATGGTATTGTCAAAAGATGGCAAAAGTAATTTAATAAAATATTCCTATATTATACGAAAATTCTCCTTTATTTCTACAAAAGACGAAATGACTTTCCGAGCAACCAAATAGTATTAAATCCCAAGGAGTAATTTCAGTATATCTATTATTTATCATCTAATTAAATAACCAAGAACGAGGAGGAAATTCACAACATTGTACTTTTGTAAAGATTTGTAATAATATTTTTCAATTAATTTGAAAGTTCTTTAGATTGTCACATTCATATGGTGCAAAATGTGAAATCACAACAAACAATTTGCTTACTATTACAATTTTGATTAATTACTATATATAACCGAATGTCACGCTATTATTACTCACGACTAACTTTCTGAGCAATCCAGTCTATAAAAACAGTACCATCTATACAAATTATAGTACGGGAACATGTTTCATATACCATACATGCATATAACGCTCGATGCTACCAACCAACAACCAACAAGGAGACGTATCGTGTTTAACATTCCAGGTTAGGGGTCTGTCGGTATGAAAGGATTGAACGGGCTATTAAAATGAATGCAATGCGGCTTTTTGATTTTGATCCGATTTCGTCGACCTGAGGCCGTTGAATGGCGCACTGGCGATTACTGAAAAAGGTGCAGTAAACGATCCGAATTAACGCGATATATCAATTTAATGTCTCACTTTTATTCGGCGGTCGTGCTGCAGTCGCGCGAAACAATGAAAACGCCTGCTTTCTAGGCTAACGTTGCTAAATTATATGTATGTGCCGAAAGTACGAGCAGCTACATTTTCGATGCGTGATATGCTCAAGCGCCAGAGTTGTGCTTTTCGTGTGGAAATTCTGGTTTCAATTTCAATGCGGAATTTCTCTAGCATGTGTGTAGACGGGGTTGCTGTAGGAAATGGAAGCAATATAAGTTCATATTTAGTTGGCAGCAAGTTGCGCATCATAAATGTTTAAATATTTGTACTACAGGATCATATGTTATATGGAATTTATTTTAGTTCCCTGAGGAGTTGGAAATCGGAGGAAGTTTGGAAGTGATCGTGATTCAGAAAATTTAAATCTGAAATCTACAATATTTAAACTACACCATTTCATTTACTAAATTTCAGAAAAGAAGAGATTCAGATTTGATATTGGGAAAGTATCAGTTCCTCTTATTTTAGAATGTTATAAATGTAACTCCAATTGGAATGTAATTCAGAAATTTTTATTCAAAATTCAGATACCATTACTTGGGATTCAGATTCCAATGAATAAGTTGATTCGAGTAATATTTATAAATAGTCAATAGATGTTATGTACATATAATTTGCAATAAGAGATAAATTATTATTTGACAAGCAGAGGCATTTATATGATTTGCATTTAAACTCTCAATTACGTTTGACTAATCTGAAATACAATTAATCGTTTCTGATATTAAACTAATGCTTCCTAAATTATTTTGAACAAATTTGAATTACATTTAACAATTCCGAATTATTTTTTTTTGCTGATTTAAAAACACATAATTAAGCTGAATTTGATTTTATTATTTTTGTAAAATATGACATTTGACATTTGAAGCAATTTACAAAAACCAAAAAATTTTGTGAAATTTTGATTCTTTTATGATTAGTTGGATTTACTTATTACATTCTGAATTTAAGTTATTCTTTAATTCGTATCCTTTGTTCTATTAATATTTTTAAATCAGTTAAAATCTTTCCAGTTTATAGTTTCAACAATATCGGAAAATGAATATCATAATATAAATTAAATATTTATTAGAATTACAATACCAACACTTTTTCCAGTTACCCCTTAGAAAGCATAAATTATATTTTGGAAATGGCGAAATGTAATTGAGATTTGTTAAAGAAAGCGTCACTTTTAATTCAGAATGCCCCACATTTAATTTCGATTCTTGAAATGTAATTTAGAAAGCGTTATATGTAATTCAGATGCCAGTGAATAACTTGATTCAAGTGGTATTAATTAATTGAACGATAATTACACTGGCATTAATAATGTCAATATTATGACATTATTATGACGTTATATACTTACATATAATTTACCTATCAAGAAATTGAATTATAACTTAACAAAGCATAGTAGCTAGGAACTAATCTGATTTGCATTTCTATTCACTTTAATTCGATTTAATATATTCTCAATTAGGTTTAATTAGTGTGAAATTTATGTCATCATTTCATATTAAACTGATGTTTCCTCAATTATATTTACCAAATCTGAAATATAATTAACTGAAAATGGATGACTTGTAACAACTCTTACAGTTGCTCGACGCTTATTAATCTGAATTGCCTATTATAATTTCAGAATTACTTTTGATAGAGAGATTTCAAGGAATAATTTTAAAACCAAAAATAAATTTGAAAACTTTATTGACTAGTCTTTACATTTATTAATGTAACTCTTCTTTTAATTTGAAAATCAGATAGCTGGGTTTGAAGAGTAAGAAATTCTGAAAATAGCTGCCAAAATACACCGAAAATATAAATAACAATTGCAATACAATGAACTAGGTAACTAGTTCAAAATAGACTCTAATCAAATATTAAAAACGATCTTCAGCAAAACTGCAATTTTTTTCCAGGACTTTATTATTTTTCTGTTCCTTTTATACTTCTGGTATAATACCTAATTGCACACAAAAAAAACAAACAATTAAAACCTCCAGCAAATGGAACAAAAGTATGAATAAACTATGCGCACTTATCCTCGTTATCCTCATCCATTCTTAAAAGTGTTTCTTCATCGTGGATCCACTCCTTTCTCTACTCTTTGAAACACCTCCACCTCCGTATCCTTTATCTCGTCCGCTGTGCACTTTATGCTGAGCTGTCTGTCGGCCATTTGTTCCCGAGTTTGGCTGGCATTTGCGCAGCATTACGTTGTTTAATTAGTAGATTAAAGTGAAAACATTAAACGCGCACGACAATCAAGCGCGTGCGACGTGAATGCGTCCATGAGAAATGCCTCGGATGCTCCTCTATTTATCTTCGACTTGTTTGCGCCCGAATGTTGTCCGCTCGTGTGCAAATGCTCCAGCCACCACCGGCCATTGTTGGTCGTGGGTGGCGCTTTTCTTGTCGGTGGTGGCGCACATCAAATAAGCGGTAAGAATCTAGAAAAGGCACGAGTCCATCGTCAATGTCGTGCGCGACGTGCACGCTCGTTTATTATTGGAAGCCACACACGTTCACTTCGGTTATTTTTAGATCACTGCTGCAATTATCTAATTGGGGATTTCACTGACAAGCCGTGGATTTGCAGTGGCAACTTGTAGATGAAGAATTTACAACTCCTCCCAGACAGGATGTGTCACAAAAGAGGTGATAATAGAGTCAAAGAGATTTTCTGGAGTAGAGATATGTTGAAGAAAAATATGAAGTTGGATATGCAGAATTGGAATTGGTTTATTACAAATCCTTGTTAGAAAACATTAAATGTTTACTATATTAAAACATTTAGATCTTCCAATCGTATGTATATATTCAAATTTCAAAAAGTAAACTCTCCCAAACGCTATTTCATATGCGAATATTCACATTTAGTTTTTTATATCTGGATGTCAAATCAATTACACAAATGTATATACAGTTAATAAAAATTAAAAAGTCCTAGTTCTTATGTTCGTTACATTTTTACTGGTTAATGTTCAGAAAATTATAATGAGAAAGTTGCAATTGGTTATCGGTAATTGCGTTTCATGTTTTAATGAAGAGAAATAATTACTCTCCTTTTTAACTAAGGTAGTGACTGAATGACATATTGCGGTTGAGTAATATTGAATCAAATTTTAATTATATAATTTTAAATTAATTTGCCAATATTTCAATTCCAATTACAAGTTTATGAAAATGCATTTTATTCATTGTTCTATTTTATATTCATTATACTTATTTTCTCATGTCTTTCCATAATCATGAAAAGCATTTGGCATTCGTAAATTGCAAATTGCAATTATTATATTATACGGTAAAGATGAGTCAAGAGAAACATTTTCAAGTTGAATGATTTGCTTTACCATATCCAGTTTATTTTCCGTATCTTGCATCGATGAACAACTTGATATCTTTCTATTTCTTCGAAAACTTTTTGAACCTTCTCTGAAGAGCAAGTCCAGCAGGCTGTCGGTAATTTACTTCGATCAATTCCAACTACATTTTACTAGGAAGATAAATTGCCAGAGAAATAAGAAAAATTTATAGATATAAGTAATATCTGATATCAAACTTATTAAAATATTGATAATTAAATTTTAATTTCTATCTTCTATGAATCATCACTGAGTGATTATAAGCTTTAAAATATGTATGTTTCATTAAATATTTTTCTGATATAAATTTAACAACTTAGTAGCCATTTCTAAACATATTTTGGACCTACATATATAAAATTGCGGATTATTGAAATAATGACGAAAACGATTTATTAACTCCAACTTTGCACAGTCTCCGAAGAATTAGCATCTGCTAATTAGTTGACGAAGTCTTCAAGATAACAAAAGTTGGTCGCCAGTTGGAAAAACTAGTTTAACGCCAAAGACAAACTGAAAACTCATTAAGAACCAGTTGGAGGCAAATATTTTCAAACTTCCTCCAAGGGGACAATGATTTCGTTTAATTAATTAAATTACTGCTGGATTTTATCAGATATCACAAAGGAATTATTTGGGAATAGTTCATTCGAATAGACAAACAAATTTTTCCAAAACAATTTTTGTTGCATATTTGTATACGGAACTTGTTCATAGTAATTACTAACATACAATTAATTCATTTTGAAAAACGAAATCTATCTAATAATGTGATGCTATATTCCATAAAGAATAGTTTTCCGGAAGCGGAAATCAGTAAACAAGTTATGTAACAGGTATGATGACAATATATCATTTGTTAATTTTTAATGTTCGTTTAAGAACCAGAGAATATTACAAAATGGAAATGTTAACTATGTAAAATAATTATTTTTCATTCCAAACAAACTATCAATTTTCAAATTCAAAATTATTGATATAAATAATAAAATTTACGAAGATATTAGACGTTGCAAGAATTAAATTAAACAAAGAATGTTTAATAAATTTATCGCATGCTCGATATGGGAGTTTTTTTAGGTTATTCCATTCAATTCCAATAATAAATAAACTCTTAAGGAGAACCATTTATATTCAATCATTAAACGATCTAGAACTGGTTATTTTAGGAGCAAAATGAATTTTCTAATAAATATTACAGTTCCTTAGACCAAATCTTCAAAAAGCGTATTAAAATATGTAGTTAAAACTGATTTTCAAATTTGCCATATACTGATAATATAGTGCAAAATATTATTGAAAAGTCTTTATCTTATTTGAAGTAGAAAAATTTTTTCTTGATTAAGTTGGGAAGTAAAGGTAAAATGATAAATTTTTTTTCAATAATATCATATTTTTTAATTCCAATGTATAATCTTAAAATATAGAAAAATTTACCTATCCTCTTTTTTAAAGCAGTAACGTAGTTTATCAAATTCTACATTTCCATTTTTCGAACAGTCATATAATGGTCATATAATTGTAATAAAAATTGCTGTAAATAGACGGGATTATAACCTAAGAAGTATCTGCAAAGGGATTTTGGTGTTCAAGTATGATTTTCTTTAGTTTACTATTGTTGTTTGAGATAGCTGGGAATGAGATGGCATTTGTTGTTCACTAGATTTTTATCGTATCATTTTTCTAGGAAAATGAATAGAATGAATAGAAAAGTAATGTAACCTCAACATTATCCTTGACACTAACACATAATATTAACCCTTTCCACGCCTAAAGAACTGCACACTATCGTAACTCATTAAAGGCATGCAACTCACAATCAGTACATTTACATGCTAAGCCGCATGCACGAGAACTTCATTCACGTTGTAATCCCATTGGTTTTGTTTATGAAAATTCCTGCCACAATCCGATTATAAACAATTCTCGAGGAGACGGCGCATCAATTACGACCGGCAGCGAACAATACGTCGTAATTAGCCGGCATCGGCATCTGAGAATGCAGCCGAGCTAAAAATACCGGCCAGCCACATGAATGAGATGACGTCGGGCATGATTATTGTAAACATTTGCCATCCGGTTAATTAATACGTCACGTGCGTGTGCGGTGCAATGGTGCGCGCATCTCGTAATTAATTTCGGGAGCCTGCATTGTCACCGCAGTGCGCGCCCGATGCTGTCTCGTTACGCATGCAATTGAACGCCCAAATATGCGAACTGACACAATCATCGATTACGCGACATCGCATCCCGTCATTAACGCGTCCTCCGCACGACGCGATGCGACGCGACGGAGGCGGCTTTGTTATCTCAGCATGCGCACCGTTCGGCGGTTACTTTGCATCGGGATTACAAGGTATTCCCGTCGATTCCAGAACGTATGCCGATCGTGCACATTGCAGATTTCCTCATGGTTTTCCTAGTAAGCGATGGATGTCGAAGCACATTCGTACTTGCCGTTGTACGGCCATATGCTAGCTGAAGGGAGATTTAGCGATGCGATTGAGTATCGAATCCGATGATGAAACGTATCAATCTAACTTCATCAGCGTACTGTGTTGTTAGTAGATGCGTTCCGAACACAGGGGTTGCACAACCAATTAGCCAGATGACACACGGTGAAGATTCTCTTGATAAATTGGATGATATTTGGCTGTTTGTTGACGATATCAGAAGAGTAGTTGTTGATCCACTAAATTGCCAATTTGAATTTTTGAATTTATGTAGATTTCGATATTTTAGAGCCGCTTGCAATATTTTTATAAGTACCCACATTACAGATAAGAATGAGAAAATTTATATATTTACTGAATCTTTAATTCTTCATTTTATTGGATTTTCAAATGAACAGATCTTGAAAATGTCAGTAGTCCCGTGACGCAAAAGTATCATACGTTTTGAAACTTACCAATCGACAATCATTAATGGTTCGTTATTCCATATAATTCCTATTTTGTACCAAGGAACATTTGTCTGCAAAATTTTAATAAAAAAAGATTAAATGCTTACATTTTCCTTAGGATTTAATAAATATATTAATTACAATATATCAATTTTAAAGCTAGGTTTTCAAATATCATGTATATGGCATTATCACTTGGATCAATGATATTAACTTTTCAATCTTCTAAATTTTCAAGTTCAATTCAACAACATTGGAGAAATTTTTATACTCTTTGATAACATGTTTGTCTAGAAAACCTTTTCATGTTAACTATTAGGAAATTAATATATATTTTTAATTTCCTGAAGAATAATGATAATTTTAATTTTTTCTTTGGTTTCGAAACGAAATCAGATAAATATATTTGTTGCCTCTTATACAGATTACTATTTTTGAAATTCAACTAAACCTATCTGTTGTAAAAACAGTAATGAATTTCAGGTTTCATTCAAATGTCGCATTTTTTCAATTATCCCCATAAATTCGAAATTTTTAGCAAAATAATATACATTGCAAAAATTACATTGAGAGTTTTCTTAACGATTTTTTTCCTTTTTTTCATAGATGACTTAGTTCAAATTCATGAAAGGCTTGAATTGAAGGAAGTAGAATGTTGATAATTTTCCCTTCACCAATAAAGTATAGATTTTCAAGAACTGACAAAAATAGTCCAATTTTTAAATTATTTTGAAATCAGTCCTGATTTTTCATATTTTCTCATAATCTTCTTAATGAATAATCTTGAAGTTTGAATTTCTGAATTCTTGAAAATATTGGATATATTGAGGTTGGTTTTGTTGGTTTTTTGAATGAAGAGATCCTGAGATCCTTATACAGTTATATTATATTTCAAAGTAATTCAAATATAGTTGAAAATCTCCACAGAAATATTTGGTTTATGAACATAATTCATAGATAATTTTTGTAAAATTCAGTCAGAAACATGAACCAATTTGAATATTAAAAAAAAAACGAAAATAACCGAAAAATGTGTCTTCACATTTTTTATTTGAAGCAATATATTTTCTTGGATCAATAATATAATATTACAAAATGTGTAATGATTAATCACCAAGGAATAAAGGAGGAACAAGTGGAAAAGGTTTTCAACATTCTTAAAATGTTAGTTCCAAAGAAGTTTTATAAGCTCCTCTTCACCATTGGAAAGTTTAAAGTGGGATCCTAGGATTAACTTACCAACATTTAGCAATAATTATGAAATAAAGTTTGTTGATTTCATTGCAAACTCAAAAATTATTCAGTAAAATCTAGTAAATATAAAATTTCAATGAAGAATCTTAGATCAAAAATTTGAACAAGGTTTGCAATAAATGTATTATTCAAAAAATTTGACCCAAATATAACTTAAGGAATTTTATTTTTAGATTTCTAATTACGATCCTGTTTTCGGAATTTTCCTGGGCGATAAATATATATTTGACATTTTATAAGTTATAATCTATATAATTCAGTAAGAAATTGTTCAATTTTTTAAAAAAGAAATTTTGATGCAACACAAATTTAAACCTAGGTGTAGGTGGATTTAAATGTTACTTTTGCATTTTTTTTAATTTATTAAAAGACTCTTCCTAACAACCTGTTAATATTTTCATATAAACGTAACCATATCCAAAATGCATTAGAATTTCATAGAACCGATAAGTAATTAATATCTCTGAAAGCAAACATGTTTATTTTAATTATCAGAGCAACAGTGTAAAAGGCGAAATTGCTTTTCGGCAAATGACACTCCAATATCATCACCGAATGCAGCGCATCCAAATAATTACACCCACCGTAATTATAAAGCGTACGCGGGAGCATTTAATTAATGAAATTAACAGTGCGCTTTTTACCTCTGCGCCGATGCAGGCGTTATCACAAAGCGTGTCAATAATGAATTATTGTGAAATTAATCAGTATGCATGCATGCGTTCTGCATGCTGTGACCGCTCAATGTACACGATAACTCAAACCTGATAAACAATGAAAAATTGTCGCGGCCTTGAGATTTAGCTTCTAACAATAAATAATGCACCCAGCAAGCAAGGACCGAACATACACGGACTCAATTCACTTCCTTGCCGTATTACGTGACTTGTTTATGACTTAATAAAAAACGTGTTGTGTAAGTGTACGTGGAAGTTGTGATACATGAACTCCGAATAATGTGTGCAAATTCATTCGCCGATTCCGCATATCGGCCCGGCCGCAAATTGATAAAATATCAGCGCTGACTAACATCCAGCCCAAAAATACATCGCGCTCGCACAATGCTGATAGAATATAATTAATTAAAATTTATTTTGTTATTTTTCATCGCGCACGCAAACCGAAAATTACGAATGGAAATTACACAAAGCGAAGCATCAAACGACGCAGTAATAACATTTCCATGCGCGCAAATAAATTCCGAACAACAACCAAAACTGGATCATTATCCTCTCAAAAATACATTCAATTCCGTGGAATGCGAACGATGGGCTCAATCAAAAACTATTTTAATGACATTCCAACTTACATAATTGCCACCGGTTACAACCAGCAATCTAACGAAATAACAAACGAGTTACGTACAAGGCAGATTCATATTAATTACACTTTTTATGGAGTAGCATGGAACGATTTGTATTCGCTTTATTGTTGTTACTGTTACGGCTGCAACAAATGCGGTTGTACTAACGCAGAGTCTCTGTGAACGATGATACAACTTCAGGTCTAGAATGCATCCGGTGTTTACTGAATTATTATCTTAAGTGCTCATTAATTTAAATAATGGGAATTACCGCACTAACAAGCTACTTGCACAACAGCAGCGAGTAAAACAATATGCGCAATATGAGCATGGGCTATTAACAAAAAGGGTATCATAAAATGTAGTTCAACAAGTGAGTATTCAATAATTTGGGAAATAGCTGCAACTTTCAATGATATTTTTAACAACTTCAAAAGTTCTTACAATATTCATATGCTTTAAAATTGAGTACAAACAACGATTTATAATTTTCCCGACACAATAACATTTTGTTCCTGATAATACAATTTTCACCTTTTTTAAACTATCGTATGCTGGAAATTGACATCCTTTAAGAATATATCTGATCTTACGAAAATTAAAAAAAATCTTTTCTACAGTTCTTTTTAATTTCGTAACCCATTTAAGTATTCTAGGCATTTTTTCGTATATTATAAATATATAAATATTTACAAATCTGCTTGTAATAAATAATAAAGTTAAAAAGTTTATTTAAGATTATTAACACATATTTTACCAAGGCAAAATATGGAATTGTTTGCAAAAGTCTGTAGGTATCATGTTCTTAGCAAAGCGATCCATTATAGAATATTATAATTCTTTGGACACTTTTTAAATATCTATGAAAGGAAAATTTGGATGAACTTTAAGAATACGTTCTATAAAATAGTTACACGTTATCTTAAGTTAGTAGTGTACCAAGCTTTAGTGAAAGTTTTGGTACCGAGAAGTTACAATTTTTTTTTTATTTTGTTAATGACATCAAATGTTGTAGAATTTGTCTCCAGTTATTGATAATATAGGAATAAGTCTGAAAATTCCAAAAAAAATTCAGATTGTAACGATATGCAAAATTAATTTAAAGCATTTTCTACAAGTTCACACAATTTCATAATCCTTCTATCTATTCTGTATTAATAGTTAGGTACTATATATGTCCAGAAAATTAATAATATACTGTACCAATATTTACTAGAAAAACTACTTGTAATTTAACCAATGTTAAAAATTTTACTAAAAATGTAACTACAAAAAAATTGTTAATTTTTGGGATTTATTTATTGTGATCGATTATAGACCATAATAATACTTAAGAAAATTGTATAATTACTATAAAAGAATAGCTTGGTTCAACATTGTATTTTCAGAAAGGGTATCATGAAATAATCAGGCGTTACTTTAATTTAGTATTGTATTAAATAAACAATGATTTTAAAATTTTACGACACTTTCTTAAACTATCTGCTACTAAAAATTGGGACCAATTAGTGAGTTAATAATCTAGAAATATGTTTGATGTCACCAAATTTAACACATTTCCCGCGTTGTTGGCTCAATTTCATAATTCATCTATTTATTCTATATTCTTGGTGATTATACGTGTCTAGACAACTTTTAATGTACTGTACAAATATTTACTAGCAATTCTACTTGTAATATATGTACAATAAGTTCAATAAATTTTTGAAAAAAAAAATGTAAGTGAAGAAAATATTCAATTTGGCATTTAAATATATCAGCCCAGAAAAGAGCAAAAATACAACAGAAAAAAATTTCCACATATTCTTTTATTGAGTCAATATTTTACATTTTTCTTGGATTAATATTATTAGACATTAGAGTGTGGAAACAGTTTGTAATGTTTTGTAAAATGATAATTTCAAAGAACTTTGCTCAATTTTGATTGTTTAAAGGGGGATTAATTTGGCAATAATTAGCAATACCTTAAGTTTTGAATTGAATTTTATTGATTTTCTAAAACAACTTTTTGTATTTATTGGAAATTTGTTAGAAATTATTCAAAAACATTATATTTTTTATGATAAATATTAGTATTTTTAATATACATTACAACTCTATTTAGCAAAACAACATAAATTCCAAAGTAATCAAATTTTAAAATTATAGGGAAAATGTAACGTTATAGGTTTTTATTTAATAGCGAATTTTCATATCAACTCAATCTTCATTCTCCTTATGTCTGTTATTACCAGAATTCGCAAAAACGTCGAATCAACATGGTAGATTTCAGTATGAATACATTTTCCAGAAGGTCGCCCAATTTCATAACCCATCTCTGTATTCTGCACTCATGGTTATTCTACATCTCCAGAGATAGTTTGATGGAAGTAATATCCATTTGATTCTGAGTGGAAAACTTGGAAGCACAGGTTTAGTTAGCTACTGTGCACATGTTGGATGAACAGCCCAATCAGCATGATCAATTTGTGCTCGGCTAACAATATGTGCAGATCATATGAATGGTAAATGTCTTATTGAAAGCGGATTAAGTTTTCGTCAAATTGCCGCTGCCATTGAAGTGATCCAGGATTCCGGAGATGGAGAATACGAACGAGCACTGACAATGTTAGACGAATCCAAAATTGGGCGACGTGCTCAAAGGACTGTTCTTCCAGTTCCGTCTTAATTCCCATTTCTGTTCCAGTGCTCGTCTTGATTCGCTTCCATTCCATTTATAATTTCCTTGCTCATTGTTTTGACTCGTCACGGCAGCAACCGCAGTTATGTAAGTACGTAATCAGGAAAATACTGGAATGTTGTACCAGATCTATTTGTAATTGGATTTGTTAATAATATACCTACTGAGCACCAGAGTGGAAATTGCAGTAAATACAATCATTTAAGGTAAATATACTTCTTGGGAATTTATATTAATTGCATTTGGGTTATCAGTCACTTCTGTTTTTAGTTGTAGCTAAATTTACTCGATTATATTTTACAATTGTTTACTATCGTGTGAGGCCATAATGTACTGTAAATTGAGGTTAATTCAAATTAAATCAGCTTTATAAATTTGCAAATAGGAACAATCGAATATTTTCGGTCGAGAGACAAATCTTTTTTGAAGTGAAAACTTCTTTAGGCGCGCTGTGCAAAAAAATTATAGGGAGTGAAACGAGCTGGTATGTAACGCTCCGAATGAAACGCTCTTTCGGGTAAATTCGGTTCAGAGAGATCATGATCTATCAGTAACATTCAGGGCAAGATTTGATTATGGCAAATAAAGGTATGAAACAATTGACCGATTATTTCATTTTTCATAGTTAAGTGCCACCCCCGGTAATTTTACAACTTTTCCACTCACAATATGCTAAGCATCTTGGTGTTATTAGTTTATATTCCAAATTTGGTGGAAATCGGCCGGCCGTTTGGGAGAAAATCGCGTTTGAACTAAGAAAAATGAATTCTTCTTATTTATAAACATTAATAATTTATAAACAAATTGATTCCCGATATTGCAAATATCTAATCTAATCTAATCTAATCTATATGTCCATGAATATATACTAAACAATCCCTGAAAATTTGAATGCAATCGGATTAATAGTTTCGGAGATATTGATGAAAATGTGAGAAGAGAACTGGTTCGTTTCGAATGACCTTGATTCCCCCATTCCACAAAAAAGTGTTGAGTAATAATTAGCCCTTTAACGGAGGAATGCAGCAATGAATAGAATAAGATACAGTAACAAGTAAACAGTTGCAAAGTAAACAGACGAACAATGGGATCGGAATGCGAGGAATGCAACCGCAGAGCACTACATGAGGGTCGAATATAATAGAAAGAATAAATAACAGCTGCGTTACTTCACATAATGTATTCCTATAGGAAATGTTTTTTCATATATCTCAAGAACTATTTGACCGATTTTGATGATTAAAAAACCATTTTAAGGGGCATGATTTAAGCTTTCACCTAAACAATCTGTTTTGCGTGGTAATTATAAAAACAAATTGTATTTTGTGTAGTTTTCACTTCTATCGTGTGATGTTAAGCACACACCGTGTATTTTTTTATTTTTATTTTTTAATTTTTAATTTTTTATTTTTTTTTAATTTTAGTGTATTAATATTTTAACTCTCAAAAATTTAATTGTATTCATATGTATAATTGTTTCTTCTGATGTGCTCATTATTTCATTAAATGCCAATTTGATAGTTTTATGTCATACTCTACAAATTGTTGACCTTCTTCTTATAGATAATTCTTATAAATGATACACAAGTTGAATCATGTATAGTCCACAACTTTGGAGATATTTAGATATATATTTTTGTTTCATAATTCGAAATTACATTGACGTGGTCATTCTTCTATTTTATTTTAATGTTGGTTAGTGCTTTTAAAACATCCATAAAATTAACAGTTTTCCAATATATAAATACATTTATTTCAAAAACAGATTGTTACAAATTGATAATTGTATAATTGAGGGGTGGTTGTAACATAAAAAGGGCCATCGACCAGGGTCTTTCAGTCGAAATTTTCCAATTTAAAATGCACCTTTTCGATTTGAACCTGTTTAATAATGTTGAAGATAAATAATCTATTGAAGTGATGAAATGTGTTAAACTGATCCTGGAAACAATATAATTAGGTTATCAATGGTTTATGCAATAGTTGAAAATTTCAAGAATTTAAAAGATTTGAAAATAATTAGAGTAATCTATACAAAATATGAAAAAACTTTGAATAATATTTTCTTTGTCGTTCAAGGTGAACTACAAACTTACACCTCACGTCAAACCATGCAAGAAATCTGGAATAGCATTTTGAGGTGCGTAATTGTTGATTTTTTAAATTTAACACGCATTCGGTTACTCGGTTACCATGCAATTATCCTGCAAATCAAAAGCGGAACAAATGATTAGAATCTGTTTTTGTAAAGCCTCAAAAGTGCGTAAATTAATACAAATTACAACTTTTGAAAGAATTTCATTTATTCTGCCTCATATACGATAAATGTCGAAGAAATTTTTGTACGAAATTATTCTAATTCCGCAATAACCACAGACTTACGCACAACAATCACAACAAACTGGTGAAAATCAAAAAAGAGGTATTTTTTCAGTGGGATATGCATCAATGATTCTTCATATTAGTATTTCCATATGAAGCATAAAAACGGGTAGATTTGCAGTGAAATTACGTTCGCCGCAAGCGAATCTGCGCAAAAACAGATTCGAAATATTTTATTAAATAAAGCTTTACTTGCGAATCGCTCTCGGCGACTGCAAATAACAAAAATAAAAATGGAACACATCTACGCTAATGGATGCTTGGAAAAAAGTGCAACAAATATTTAGACATAAACGTTTTTATACAGATTGTAAATTACATTAATTACAATGAGGAATTTACTGCGCAGTGCGAAAAATGCCATCCGACATTTAATTAAACCATCATTAATTAATATGCGTTTGGGCGATCAAGATAATACCGCAATTAGGAGCAATAATAATAAAAAATCAACGTTGCATGTCAACGTAAACATGAAAAATTCGGTTTTAAGGAGAAAGCCAAACCTTCTTTCTTTCTTCACCGTTTGATGGATATCCTTCCTGCCCAACTGAGTGTAATTTGTCTTTTTTGGGTTACAACTCTCGAAGGTGTTGAGGAACATGCGTACAGTGTAAATTATTGCACTTTAATTAGTTTCATACGATGAAGATTGCGATATGAGAATTTAAATTATTATTAAAATGGCAACCTTTGATGTACTTTCACCATGTGTCTAGAAAAACTCGTCCTGAAAGATGTTGATAATTGAAATGAAATTTGCATAAGTGACCACAAGAGAAACGATCCCAGAGATATCTGATGCTCGATGGGACAATAACTTGATATAAAAACATGTCATTAATAAATATTTCTGCATGAAATAGATCCAAGTCTTCGCCGCATTGTGGATCGCTTTCATTCGCTGGATTGTGGAAACAACAATCTTAATCTGCTCTAATTATGTATTATCACGCATGGATGGACTTTTCCTGCCGGCCGCGAGACACGCCAACTTTCATCGTCCACCGCATTGTTGCTATTATTTTCATTAATTCCTCGAGCTTGCATCTCTCATTATGCGGAACCCACATGATCGGTAACCGATATTTAGTCAGATTTCTGTCGCAAATATTTCGTATGCGTAAAAACATCTCAATATTTGTAATCTGATACGATGTTGGTCGGATATTTTCTCGCGTCCGGGCATCGTATAATTTAATAACTGAAACTAATGATTACCCGAAATGTGGGTAACATACAGATGAGCAGAAAATCAAGAAACCAAATCTAATCTTCATGCTAGTCAGACGTGTGCGTGCGCACGATTTAATCGCTACTTTTAATTGCATCCTTAAATATCTTGATTGACTATTTTGGCGCTTCAATAGACACAGGTTCTTTTTGATTAATTACAAACCTGCCGGGATGAAATAATAAGACATACTTTTGAAGCAATACTCAAAATCCACTCGGACATAACCAATTAGTTATTATTAATTTAGCGTCTTTTTCATTTTTCAATTTAAATAAATATGCGCTTGCCTAATCGATGCGCTCATCATGAATTGGTTATACAGATTTGCGCGTTAATAACCCAGCGAGCTTTTGAGGACGCGTTTGAAGACACGTTTAGTCCGGTAACCGATGAATGCTAATTCCCCAATTTTTTTTTCGGATGTTCTTCGGTAATATATTGTCACCTGAAATGCGCGTAATGTGATGATTAATCGTGTTTGGACTCAAACCATACTGAAAAGAACCGGTAATATATATATATATATCGCAGGTGCTTTCAATGCTAACATTTCTTTGAGCATAGTCCAATATTGGATATCTAGTAAAAATTTGAATATTTTACCATAATCCTGCGAACGAAAAAGTGATCAACCTGATTACTCTATGATAGCATTTTAATTCAAGCGGGGAGATAAAGTACTTTCACATAGAAATCATCGATGATTGAAGAACGCGAAATTTATGCAGTGACCATTCCATCGCTGGTTGCACTTCCTCATTCATTAAACGGCGGCACGAGATCTAGGAAGCGCTATAATTAGTGACTAACAGGCTTAATCACTAATTAAAGGTAAATTGTGAGAAGTAATGCATCAGATGTGCATTTGAATATTAAATATGAAAGAAGTTCCTGCACATGTATGCAATTTATTAGCGAAATCCACTCATTCGATAACAAAAAGGAACAAGGATAACGCTTCGGGACGCTTTGCAGTAGGTTAATTAGCACTTGCATTTACGTTGAATGCTCGCTGGAATTGAGTCATTTAAATGTAAAAATACTGACTGACTATTATTCTTTGGGCAGTCCGATCAATCGACCAATCAACGAATGAGTTGACGTTAATTGCAACGCGCTCGACAGATACTAAATTCTATATTATTTGATTGAAACAAGTGCAAGTTTTAATTAAGTAGGTTAATGCGAAACGGAACCAGCTTTACAAATCAAACATGGTGCTTTCATTGTCGTCGTATGTTATTATTTATTCATGCCTGATGGAGATTTTGCACATTATTTTAATATTGAGTGGGTGGCATATACAGGCTGTCTCAGCTATCGTGTCCACCCCCTTTATCTCCTTCATTTTTCAGAATTTCTTCATGAAATTTGCCATACTTGTAGATATTAATCTCTAGTTTTATAATATTCCCTCAGAAAAACAAAAGAATGACACACAAAAAAGATACGGACCAAAGTTATGTTTTTTTAAATGGAACACCCCATATTTTTTTACTCCATATTATTATGATATTCACAGAAAACAATTGAACGGCGTGAAATTATACATCAAAATCAAGCTGCTCACAGATGCGTTGATGTTAGAAAGGATTTGTTTAAGTTATGAAGCGGATTTCTCTTATAAGTTCATTCAAGATTTTAGTACTCATGGTTTCATTAGCGCATAATAATCCAAGTTATTATTGAATCCGGGAAAAATTAAAATACTAATTCATAAATAATTAAAACATAAATAATGGTACGATGAAAAGTAAAATTAAGTCACATGCAAACGCAATATGCAAGGTTTAATGCAACTTTATTCAATTGTTTTCAAAGAAAAGCAATAAAAACAGCCTACTATTTATTTGTATTTTTGATCTTTTAACTGCTAATCTCTTTCCTGGCACTGAACTACTATCACATGTGATACATGCAATCAATTCAGAATTTCTCCATCTTTCGAATGGTGTAATAATATATAGGGTGTTCCATTTAAAAAAACATAACTTTGGTCTGTATCCTTTTTGCTTGTTGTTCTTTTGTTTTTCTGGATAAATATTTTAAAACTAGAGATTAATATCTATAAGTGTGCCAAACTTCATCAAGAAATTCTGATAAATGAAGAAGATAGAGGGGGTGGACACGATAGCTGAGACAGCCTGTATATTCATGGACATGTTTAGCGACTTACAATATCGGAAAACAATTTGTTCATAAATTATTAATGTTTATAAATAATAATAATAGACTTTTCTTAGTACCGATGCGATTTTGTCTTTCTGTCTGTCTATTTCCACCAAATTTGGAATATAAACTAATAATATTAAAATATTTAAAATATTGTAAGTGGAGGAGTTGTGAAATAACCGGGGGTGGCACTTTACTATGAAAAAATGAAACAATCAGTTTGTGGTAACTAAAATATGAAATGGATAAATGTATAAACATATTGATATCTAAAAACAACCCTGTCAATTTTTCCATATATTCATTTTGTTGTAGTTTCAATCGATTCATTTGGCATAATCAAATCTAAACCCTATTTTTTGCACCGTGCACCTAACAAAGTTTTCACTTCAAAAAGTTTTTTCTTTTATCATCAATTTAAAAAAGCAACCCAAATGATGTTAACAAGCTGAAAAATCCAGCTATGAAAATATTTCTTTTTCTTTGAATAAGATATCAATCAATAAAAAGGATTCCTTCAAGAAAAAGCAAGCTGAGGAAATTTTTTTTACCCTTCTTGTGGAAATTTACCTATAAATAGGATTTCACCCTCTTGTTTTTTCACTTTTATTGCACAGCATTAAGTTGTCCACGGTCGGGAACTAGATGGATAGGTTATTGCTTGTGAAGCATTTCGCCGTGTTTGCGAAAACGCTCCCTCGCCCAATTTGGGGGTGCAGCTAACTGGAGGCAATTGCCCGTGTGATCGGGGGCGGCTAAACAAACGGGCCGAAGAACGAAGCGTTATAAAACACACAGTACACAAACAAACACCGTTCGGGGGCTGGTAGCGTCGTTGCCATCCATCCAATTTGCAGAACTTTGCAAACAAGTTGAAACTATTAAACTCGTGAATTTCGTTATACATATATCCGTTCGCTGAAATATTCGAGGATGGCACTTGTTGCAAGGAGGAGATTTCCAGGACGACGTCGACGATTGCGTCGATAAATTTAATCGAGCATTAAAAACGAACGCATTCGGTAAAAGTTCGCGCCGATGCAACGCGCGAATATGTCAATGCTTTCACATGCACGCTGCATCTCGGAGGCATGTCGCATAAATAATTGAAAGAGTTACGAAAGTTCGATGTCGAGGTTCGGCCGGATGACTCTCAAAATGCAAAAGAAGTTGTAAACGCGGACAAGAACAAGCGCACGAAGATAAATTCACCAAACACGACCGGCATCGGTCATAAATATAAATGCATTCGTATCGCGCGCGGCTTCAGCGCCCGAAATAACTTCTTTTAATTTCTATCGGGATACATTCGTTTTGAATAATTTTGAATAAAACATCGACGTATTACGTTGCACTCGGCACAACTTTGGGTACCAAAACCAACCAATAAGAAGTGCATACAACAACCAAACTTTATGTCATTTAAGATATCAATTCTTGTTTCTGTATCAAGATTGAATTCGCATGGAACAAAAGAAATCGTAAATATGCGAAATTATATACAGGATGGCTAAATTTCTATAATAGAAAATCTGCGAAATGATAAGAGATAAGAAAAGAACTAATTAAATTTCCTGGATCTGTTTTTGAAAATGATTCCATGTTCAATATTTATTGTCTATAGTTTTTTTTTATTTCAGCCTTATAAAGAAAACTTTTGTAACTTTGGAAAACTTGAGGTTGCAAATATATAATATTAGGGCACATTTTTTAGTAGAATATGAAGCTAGAAGTAAACGATTTTCAGTCAATCATTTTTGAGTATTTTTTTTTTAATTTCTGCATCATTAAAGTTAAGTTTTTCTTTTTGACTATCGAGAATGAGTAATTAGTTTCTTTGGTAAATTCTCTATGAAATTTTTGACTACCCTGTACACTGAAAAGAGTCTTTATTGTGGATGCATTCATCATAGTTCATGAAGAGATAGATGGAATACAAATTGATTGCGCTGATGAAACATTTTTCATTGTGCATATTTGCGTTCAGGACTCATAAGTTCGATGACATGTCGGTGACACAAAGCAAATGGAACCGAACCAAGATAAGAACCAACTCGTATAATAAAACATGACGACATGATGGGAATTTTAATATAATGTAATTTCTCTATCATTGAATTTGTATCATTCGAAAAGGCGATTTTAATCTGAGAGTTTAGAAAAAATTATGATTGAATGGTCATAGGTTCAATTTATTTCTAGGTTTCTATGACGTAAAAACATATAATAAATGGATCCAAAGAATATAATATTATATTATGCCAATTTCTTATAAACAATCTTTTATGTGGTGAATTTAATTTTAACTTCAAGTTTCTTAGAAAACAATTTATTAACGAAAATCATACGTAATCTTTCATTGTCTTATTAAGAATAAATGATAAATGAACTATAAAGAAGTTGAAAAGAGTTTTACATTTTTAATGAGTTTTAAGTAAAAAAAATACGCAGCATTTTAAACTTTTATATGACTTTTAATCTTGATAATTAACAAATCCCTGAACGCCTTGATTTTAGCAATACCTACATTGATTATAAAAATAAAAATATATTTCAGTCAGAAATTAGCATAACTATCAACTAATATAATTATTCATATTTATTTGTTTTGCGTAATTTGAAACCAAAATAAAAGAAAATGTTCCAGATCACAATCTTGAAAGATTAATTATCATATACCTCAACAAAAATATACCACAAGTTACTCGAGTACCTACCATAAAAAGTAAAAGCTCGTAAATAGGATAATAAATCATAAATGACATGAAATTACTACCAAAATTCCAATACGAATCCGTACATTTTCCATACATAAAGGAATCGAGGTGAAGAATATGAAAGAAGATCATACATTTACAGAAATCATTAAATGTATAAGTTATACCAGCATAAACTGTAATAAATCTTAAATTCCTTGCTTATTTGCATTCTATGTCTTTAGCATTCTTTCATTTACTACTTAAGAAAGAAAAGTAGAAGAAAAATACCATACCAGAATTTTTTAAATCACGATTTGAGATTATTTATACGCACATGAATATGAAATATACCATTTTTAAAATTATTGCGAAATTTCTCCAGATATTTTAGGCAAATTCCAAAAATAAAAAAGTGAATGTACAACTTGAAAATGCAATAAATCTTACAAAGTTAACGTGTATTTTTAACAGCATCCTGTTTTACTCAAATTACTTGTATTTAGAAATAAACAAATTTTATAAAAATGGAAAGTTAGATATTTAGTTGGATATCATCAAATTGTACAAATTGGAATTTTATATGTATAAGATTTTTTCGAATACTATTGTTGATCCTCGTGTGAAAATTAATTTCTTGATAATCTATTCGTATCTCGAAAGTAATTTTTCATTCATAGCACGTAATATATTTGCGCTTAATCTAAGTTTATCCACAAGTTTTATAACTAGTTTTATACTTAAAGATACCTGTTGACTCGCGATGAGTCCCTTCAAGAATATAATATATAGGTAACTATAACTATAGATGTAGTATGCAGGTTGGTATCAGCTATTATAAATTTCCAGTCTTTCAACGTTAAAAATTCAATCTGCAACCTGCACCTGAGATAGAAACGGCATTCCAAACTAATCACTTCTAAACTTTGGCTTTCGTAAAGTTATTTAATTGAAAGACTTGAGCAAAAATATTTGTAGACCTTGAAATAATTAAATTATTCTAATTTGTCAATGGATACATTCAAAAAATACCAAAGTTCCACTTTGAATTGTGATTATTTCGACATCAGATTCAATTCAACATTGTCAGAATTTGTTCTTTTAGATGTGTGATAGAAAATACCATCATTACTAAACAATCACAGGAAGACTTTGAAGAATCTTTCTTGTCCTGTTTCTTGCCTTGTTGGCAATTGACTATAATCATAACAATCAAAATCTAATCAGAAGTGCAAAAATGTGCCCAAGGTTATAAAGGGTTAAACCTTGACCACTTTCATGTAAGTTCGGGTTCTTCGCAAAAAAGCAGAGATCAACAAAGGAAAGACCGGAGAGAACTCTAGGGAATTTCGAGATTACAATACACAGGACTAAAAACAATCATGTCCGATATCAAGGATACTCTGTTAACATTGACCTAGATATAATGCAGACACTTCAAATTTTGGACCTTTGTACCTATACAAGAGTGTAAAAAGCTAAAGCTAATCAGCAGTACACAATTCAGAAGAAAGGTTTTTAAACTTTTTCAGATGTTAATTATCAGTAAAGCAAAACTACTATGTTATTGCCTCGTATAATTATTATCAATAGTTTGAAAGGACCAATAAATGAAAGTACAGCAGAGGAGAACCTAAGAAATATGCACTTAAGTTAGACATTGATTCTGAATTTGATTGATGGTTTCAAATTCGGAGAAATAAGACATGCAAGGAAATTGTTTTTCCAAATTTGAAAGAACCATTCAAATGAAAGAAGGATAATCCTTTTGGAAAGGATAAAAAAGGTGGTCTCAAATCATATCCTTAAAGTCTGGAGATATTTTTATACATTTGCAAATTCTGGATACCGGGAAATAGAAGATCATCTTTTTGGTACTGTCTACAGAATTATCCTCTTCTTTTTTGAGTATTTTTTCCATAGTTTTCAGGAATAGTTGCTACTACTTTGCAATTATTTTCTGGGTGGTTTCAATTTCAGATCTAACCTATACCTTTCTTACATATTTTTCAGATAGTAAATTAAATAGAACCAAAAGGAACCCTCAATACAGCAAAAAAAAATTAAATCAAACATGCAATAAATTGCACCATCTTTGTATAAGACATTCTAAAGCCTACGATAATAATTATCTTCCAAAACCATTGCAAAAAGTTGGAACATAAAAGAGCGTAATACAAGACCATCCCGAATCCTAATGTACATTTCTAATATATTGCAGCATCTTTCCCAAGGAAACGGAAAATTCCAGCGTCGCAAGATAAAAAATGAAATTCAGCGATATTCGCATCCTCTTTTTGCGCAGACACTAACATCGTTTGGAGAATTCCGCTTTAATTCCTGCGGATGCTTGATAACTGCATCGGTGGGCCCCACGAGCGACAAAAAGAGCAACCGTCTGAGATTCCAGTCTGGCCGACCGACGACGACGACGTGAACCCATCTCTTGCAAGTGCGCGATCGACTGCTGGCCGCCAACCTCTTCGTCGAGGCGTCCGCCACCGCTGCCGCTGCCGCCGCCGCCGACTCCGGGTGGGTACGGAACGCGTTCACCGCTCGCGACGAGTCATTCGTTCGTCGTCCTCGAAGCGCGAACGACGTGCACCAAGTGAGAGCGAGCGCACTTTTCATTCACCACGTTCCGATTCAATCGCAGCTCGCGCGTCTTCTTCATCTCTTCAAGAAAGAACCGCCTGCCTTTCATCTACGTGTGTCTTGAACTTGTTTCGGGCGTGCATTTCCCTAGTCGAACTCTTCAGTTCAGTACAGAATGTAGCGACCTGTCTGGTATCCATCAACAAATGAAAGTTCACCATTGAAAAAAATTGAAAGGAAGTTTCATGTGAGATCATCGACGCGGAAAAGGGCGGAAGAAGAAATATATGTTCATAGAAAATTATTAATTTTGAAGGGTGGTTGTTCATGTGCAACGAATCTGAACAAGTGTCTAGTGTGGACTAGAATTCAACAAAGAATTTCGGAACTTCTCTGAAGACTATCCCATGGATTAATTTTGTTGACTGTATCACCAAGTAAAAAGTGCTGCAAAGAGGATTATTTGCGTGGTGTTGTACTATTTCTTCATTAAATCAAGGTTGGTGCAATTATCACATGTATTTCAGCAATTTTGTTATCATAGTTCAAATGGAATGCGTAAATGTTGATTACATGTGGTGCATGTTCGCTCTCGTATCATGTTTTACCTTCGGTAAACAGTGTGTGCTGATTTGCGTTAATTTTGGAATCTGCACGCAAATCTATTGGTTGTGCATGTACCATGGATGGAGAGAATTCAGAGTATACGAGAGTAATTTGTTGTGTACCTCATCTCTGACATAAAGTTTGTTGATTGGAAACCGCTTCGGCAAGTTGTCGAAATTCACAGGTCACCGACCGATTCACACTCTCGAACTGAAGGATTTATTAATATTTTAGTTCCTATCGTAATTAAATTTTGATTCATTTGCTTGCAACTACGCAATGATTTTACAATTATTAATTTTACATGAGAGTCTGGATCTATTATGTTAATTGATTGTCATATAGTAAATAATTGAATGTGTGAACTCAAATAAAGATAGGTAATTAACTGAAAAATTGATTATTAATTACTTTATTGGAATTGCAGCAAATTAATCCTGAAACAATGATAGATTCTGCAATTCTGCATTTATCTAAATTATGGGAACTATTAATTTTTAAATAACTTTGACAAATTAAGATATCGTGCAATTAATATAGTTATTTATACTTGATATGTA
Organism: Aleochara sp. GC000083; assembly: GCA_030264555.1. NCBI lineage: Eukaryota > Metazoa > Arthropoda > Insecta > Coleoptera > Staphylinidae > Aleochara > Aleochara sp. GC000083. Next base: position 28,968 of record JARJDZ010006237.1, read on the forward strand.
TCGAAATATTGATCATTTTAAATTTGAAGGTATAAAAATTCATTTGATCAAGTTTAAAACTTCTTATGATTAATTCAATTAATTAGGTTGGCCACTTTTTATCAAAATAATAATTTATATGACATATTGGCTTTCTTTTAAACAAATACAAACAATTTCAATTGTAAGCTTAAGACATCTTCTTACAATGACCAAAAATGAAATTAGATTTCAATGAATTAAAAAATGATCCCTGTGAAAAAATAATTTTAATAGGATTTTAATTAATTTTAATAGGAACCAGAAATTAACACTACTCGAACTTACTATAAAGAGTTAATTAAAAATAAGATTAATAAAATTATTTTTATTGTCAAATTGTAGCAAATCTTTTTTTTAAGAAAAGCAACTCTTTCATTTGTGTAATTAGCTAGATTATATATGCATTGAAATAAAGATGGGAATTATCAATTCTTATTTGAACAACTACGTGATACTTACCAGATACCAAGATATTCTACAATTAACAATTAAGTTATTTTTATTTGGCATGCATCAAAATAAAAATTATAGAAGAAATCAACATTCATTCGAACAAGTCCAAAAACATACAACATTCTACAATTAACAGAATTTCTGAGACTGTTACATATCAAAATGATAATTCAAGTGACATATCAACTTTCTTTTCAAACAACCCTCTAAGCTTAAGACATCCTTCGATGACCATCAATAGACTTAAGGTGAATTATAATAATGATACATATAAAAAATCAATTTCAATTAGAACAATTCACTTGTCAGAAAAAATAACATCATATATGATTACTATACTGATTGACCTAACATCTGTCAAAAATTAAGTACCAAAAACCCTCAAGACTAAATTCAAACAAAAATAAAGTAGGAAATTATAGTACAGTTATTTTTTAGAAACATTTCAAGCTGGAAGTAAAATTCTAATGAGAAGTGATGTGTATATCTTCAGGCAACAAAACAGGATGCAGGGAATGCACTATCTCAAGAAAACAAGCAACTTGTTTTCAAGTTCGAATTGCTGTTATGCAGCCCACGGACTTCAAATAAGAACCAAGGGAGCCAACAGGGTGTTGGTGTGTTCTGCAGAACATTCGCAACAGTTGCGAAATGATTCTTATACACGCTACACAAATTGAAACTGTATACCTCAGGGATAGTTTGCAATGATGTTTCGCTTGTTATTGATGTTTCCTGGATTCTCAGGAAGATAATACAAAAATTTTGAAATCCAATTGACTCTGAGATCTATCAATTTCGTTTAAAAAATTGAAGAAGATGAAAATGATAAAGGATCACATCACTTTTGATTTTATCTTCTATCAGTATTTCAATCAGGTACATTCAAATTAATGAATCAGTAAACTTTGATCATAATTACATCTAAAATATGAAATTTTATCAAATATTTTCTGAGAAATTATAAATTAGTGAATTAAATTTTGGAATTTTTACATGGAACTTTAACGTAACTTCCTGTACACACATTCATGCAATATGTGAAAAAACATCAATTTTAATTTGAAGAAGATGAAAATGACAAAAAATTATCACTTCTGATTTTACCTTCTATCAATGTTTCAGATCAAATTAATGTATCAGTAAACTTTGATCACAATTACATCTAAAATATGAAATTTTATCAAATATTTTCCGAGAAATGATAAATTGAATTGATTTCAATTTTGGATTAAACCTAAATGAAAAATTACAAGTAATGTATCCTAAAACTTGCATTTTTGTATGGAACTTTAACGTAACTTCCTGTACACACGTCGATGCAATATGTGAAAAAAACGAAACGTATAAAAATATGTAAAAACATAAATATTGAAACATAGGAAGTATGCTCGAGCAGTGGCAGCATGCAATTGAATGCCCATGTACCCAGCAGATAATACCCAACATATTGCATACATATTGCCCAAAAAAGAGAGGCGTCCGTCGTAAAAAAGCTCATGGCTGTGCGTAAATGCGTTCACAAACATACATTTCAAAACAATTTCCATCCGTTTCTTGTGCATCGAACACATGACATGTAAATAAATGACGGATGTGTTAGATAACTCGAAAAGGGAGCCTCCCTTTTTTTCTGGAATACATTCCATAAACAATATTAATTTGTTTACACAGAACCTAACTAAAATTCTACCAAATAGTATTACATTGTGTATGCATGGGTACAAACTATTAATGAGAAGTTCAATGCTAATGTAAGTAAATTTGTTTTTGATAAGAAATTTGGACATTTTCAATTGATAATGAAGTCGTTGACTGGCGCTATAAATCCATCGAAATTAAATATTGACGATTCGACGACGTCTGGACGATATTTTCGTGCAAAGAGAGAGAATTCCCATGATGGACAATGGTAACGAAACATTCATGCAGATGGAAACGTGACTTTTTCGTAGGAAGTGCATTTTTCAGTGCATTCAGCTTGTGCATTCGAAGTTGATAATAAAATTTGTGTCCTTTGTTCGCGGCACGTACGATTTTATTTCCGCTTATGAAATTCTCAAGATCAACCAATGCATGTAACCAATTGCAGTAGTTGTACACGTATGAAATTCATTGTCAAGTTACTCATTGAATAAATTAGTTTTATTGCATTCCATCAAACAATTGATTTGCAATTAAATGATGATTGGTTCGATGATGTGAATCACGGCTCAAAGTAATTCCTTATTCAATGATCGCACGTGTTGATACTTTACAAATTTCAATCAAATTGTTGATGGATCTTCTTCAATGATCGTTAGGCTTATGTCAATTTTACTAGAGTGAAGTTTCCACGAAAAGTTTCAAAGCATTTTCAGAAACGTCAACATCTAAACGCATCAACGTAAATGGCGAAAACCTGTTCACCTTTCTCGAATTCCACGTAAAAACGATGATTCACTGACTTAAGTCATCCAAAATCGGAAGCGGCATGCGTTCGCACACGATAATATCTCAATTTTGCCATCCTTGCTCGCTCGTTTGTTTGCAATCACTTTACGCCGTCGAGTGTTCGTCACTTTTTGGCGCTCGCTGTGACTTTATTCTCGGCACGTTGTCAAACAACAATAAGCCGGGCAATAAGCCGCGTTGGGCTGAATGCTGCACTCCGAGGAAGGCGACATTGTTGGTTTGTGTCTGCAGCCACTTCAGTCGCGCGATGCGTAGAAGATGAGCAAACAAGAGCATGGCACGCCGCCGAACGAATCGGAATGGTACTCGACGTAGGACATAAGAAGGAAATAAAAAAAGAAGAAGACGACGACGAAGAAGTGCTGAGCCGGATTTTTACCTGAGACAAGCGAGTTGTCTTTATGAAGGGTCCGGGACTTCCGAACTGATCTAGTCAACACTCCGGGTTTCAATGCGACCGAGGATGAAGTTCGGTTCGAATTGCTGGGATTCCTGGCGAATGACGCAGGATGGGTGCAAGAAGTAGTTAAAGAGACGTGAAGGAAGAATGGAGGAACTCTTTCGCATTCGAATTGTATTAGGGGTGTAATCCAATCTCAAGTTTTTGATGAGTTCAGTTCCAGTTATTTCAGCAATTTATTCATTAGTTTTCTGGTTTCTTTTTTTGGGCTGTAATCTGATAAGTTGGGTATTTTGCAAGTCAGTTGTTTTAAAAATCCAATTCGATTCTTTTTAGGCATTGCAAAAGTTATTTATTGAATAATTTTCCGAATTTTTCTCATGTTTAATAAGGGCAATCAAATTGTCAACTTTTAGAAGTTTTACTGATAAGATTTTAATAATATTTTAGAAATACCATTGTATTCTTCTTATGAATTGTAAGTTGATTCAGATTTTTTTAAAATTTGCATTATCTACAGTCAATTAAGTTGCAAATTTTTAGAGATTTACCAGGAGATTTTTATATAATGCAGAAGATTTAAATAGAATGATATCAAGTAACTCAAAATAACAATTTGTGCAAATTATGAAGCAATAATTAACTTGCAAATTTGGTATGAAATTTCCAAATATCAAAATCATTATAAAATATAATACGGTAATGTAATTAAAAAAAAACATTAAAGTCAATTAACTGACTGTTAATTATATGAAAATCATCAACAATATTGAAATTGTTCTTTCCTTTTCTTAGTTGTCACTAATCAACTGAACTCATTAATCAAATTTTATTTGACACAAACATAAAAATTTCAGTGTACCATTTCACATCTTTGTATTTGGAACAAAATATAATTCATTACTCTTGAATGAATTTGAATTCAAATTTAATGTTTGCAATAACAATATATTTGTTTTTGTATCGAATTATCCCTCAATCATTGAATTGTCAATTCCATCTTGTAACTATAAAATTGTTTAATTGTCTCTGCTTTCTCTTTTAATTCGAATAACATGATTGACTAATTTTTGGAACAAATTACTATTTTGCTGCTAATTATGAAGCAATAATTAACCTGTGGACTTAATGACATTTTTGGTACGAACAGTCCAAATATCAAAATTTTGGCAAATAAATAATTTTAGCTTTCATTAAGAAATTAAATACAGTAATTTAATTAAAAATCAATATTTTAAAATATTGGCTAACTGATAATGATATGCAAATCATCAATAATATAAAGAGAGTTAATCTTTTTTTTTAGTTTTTACTTCCATTTTTAACTCGAATTCTGAATCATTAATCAAACTTTATTTAGAACAAACTTAAAAATTTCAGTATTACCATATTTTTTCTTTGCATTTGGAACAAAACTTATTAACCTAAAACGAATTTTAATTCAAATTTAATGTTCGTAGCAACAATTTATTTGTTTTTGAATTTCCCTCAATCATTATTCAATTTTCAGTACCAACATCCAACTATAAAATGATTTCATTTTCTCTTCTTTCTTACATAAATCACATAATGTGATCGACTAATTTTGGGAACCATGGAATGTTGAATATTTGCGATAACAATAGTTTGGCAACATGTAAACGTGACGTCACTAAAATTGGCGAACCAAGCAGCTGTTTGCAAATTCACCAATATCTTTGGTGTAAGTACTTAATTGCAAAAAATCAGTTTCAATGCAATATTATTTACACGTGAATATCGTAGATTCATACGTTAACAAGAACGAGGAAGATTTAGCGCAAATATAACAGAAATATAGAAGATCAAAAATTATGAACATAACCAATAAAAACTTACCATTTCTGAAGATCCAGCTCTTGGGTCAAAAATCACTCCAGTAATATGTTCCCATCTGAAACAAAATGCAACGAATTAACAAATATCGCAAATACAACCAACATTTCAATTAGTTTAATAGTAAATACCTTAAATTTGTGCTAAAATGATCAGTTTTAGTGCACTGAATGTGTGATCGCGTGATCACTCTTTCACGAACTCACCAACTCTGAGATATCATGCTTTTTGACATCTTTTCCATGAGCATTTGCATATTGCTCTTATTGCAAAATTCAGTAATCATTTACCTAGTGCCATCTATCATTGTTCAAATGTAATTACATTAAAAAAATTAAAGATTTTACTTGAAAATTTTCACAACTTATTAATAACATAATTAAATACTTGGAATTTATATATCTTATCAATGTATCAATATTATCAATCAGTTCATTACCTCGAAATGCAATAAAATACAAATATGAGTGTTTATGTCAGTTCATTTGACTTTTTCCAGGAAAAAATCTTATCTAATATACATTAGATTATACACTCAGGAATTTCCAGGCAGACTATTTTTTGTCGTAAAACAATAACATCGTAAACATAAAAGTTTACTTCACTTAACATGAATTTATGTATCTTCCCAAGGCTAAAAACGACGCGAAAAAATACAATACGCAATCATGGCTGGCCAAACCTGAGCGCTTTCAGAACATTTTCAAAAGTGCGATTACATTGTAACGAAGTCTTAAAGTTGTGCAAACACAATGTGGAATTAATTATTTATGTTGGCGCGATGTAAGTACATGTAATAAATACGTGACGTGTGTTTGAACGTGTAAAGCGTGCAATCTGCACTAAATTATAAGACTAAGACTAAAATGTAACGACAATGAGACAATGAGATAAAAATAACTAAAGTTAACTTTTAAAATATCCAATTCAGAATAATTTGTATACAATTATAATGTAATTTTTAAAATTTTTAACCTTCAAAAATGTTTCATAACTTTAAGTGTAAATTTCCAAAAAAACAAATAACAAAAACTAATTTTATCCTCAAAGCAAAATGAACTAAATAAAGTACAAGAACAATGAACAAAATTGGCAAAACCCAATGACATTGAAATCTCCTTGTTAATTGTTGCTAAAATCGAATTGCAACATCACCCGTATTATTAAACATTTACACAATAATTGATATTGTTTTAGGTGGGGCATGAAGTCAGCTTGCATCTAGCCTTAAACAATGATCAACATCATATTGATAATATAAGTTGCACAATACAAACTATTACAACAAAAGTCATTAAATTAATTTATATGGGCTCTAATTTTAGAAGTTAGATATGAGTTGTTGGCTTTAGTTGCTAACGTCAGTCGTGGATTCATTATATTTATTGTCTCCTCGAGTTTACCAGGAAAACGAAACCCAATGAGTTAATGAATTATTATCTCTGGATTATGTACGTCAAGCTGGATATAGACAGCAAGTAATTGGATGTTGCCTCTCTTGTGACTGGATAAATATTAGATTGCGTATTGGAAATAATAACACGTGGATCTGTTTATGACTTTTCGTTCAGTTGCAAGAAAGTCGAATGAATCAAAACGACATAAAATATTCTTACATCATCGATGAAATTGGAAATGAACATGAGTAATCTCTATATTTGAGTTCAAATCTTAATTTTAACCAAATCCAATTACGTTGTACAATATTTATTTTCGGAGTGAATTTCCAGCCGAAATTTTTGCAAAAATTAATGTCTTGAATTAAACATAAATCTGTTACTTGTTTTTGTAATATTTATAGGAAAAGTGGTATCAAATAAATTAACAATTGAAAATTTTTTTACTAATTTGAAACAATAAATTACTTGATAATTTTATATCATGGATTTTGTATGAATAATACAAACTTCAAAATTTTGCTTTTTCATATGGCAAATATAATTTTAATATTCAATATGAGATTAATTACACTACCATACTTAAAAAACTACATTAAAGTAAAATTTCTGATTGATAGTGAAGAATATTGACAAAGTTAATTCCGTTTTTAGTTTTCATCTTCAATTTTGAATTGGTATTCTACGTAACTTTAATTTTAATTCAATGTTTGTAATAACAGTATATTTGTTTTTGTAACAAAATTTTCTTAAATCATAAGTCAATTTTCAGTTCCAACTTTCAATTTCAAATAATTTAATTTTCTCGATTATTGGAATTTAAGTACCAATTACGTTATACAATACTTATTTTTGGTGCAAAGTTACTGCTTAATTTTCGCAAAAATTAATGGCTTTGAATTATTCATAAACGCGTACATATAAATCTTATTTTTGCAGTATGTATACCAAAAATTACAAAATAATTTATTATTATTGCTCGACAGACTGTGAAATTCGTTAATTAAAATTAATATCACCGTATAATTTAAGAGGTTGTTTATTTTCGGACGTTAAACTAATATTTTTCTTTGAAATATGACGAAACAATGTTTATTATTTCGAGGCTAAAGCCGCTTTTTTGATAGAGCAGCTTAAGATAATTGGACAATTTCATTTTTAATCTTCATTTTCTCACAGTAAATTAATTAAAATTGCGATCTTATCAGCTGCTTTTAAAATTATTTGTAATTATACCAGAGTCCAAAGGACGCAATAAGGAAATCGCTTTTAATTATTCTAATTTCAACTAATTTGCAAACGCTTTACAAGTAACTGCAACTAATTTGCTGGAAATATTCGAAGCATTCGATACTTTTAAGCTTCTTCCGCAATGAACTTGTACTTATTAAGCTAATTACGAAAGCTCTCTGCTGATAATGTTCCTGAAACATTCCTGCAAGTTTTAAACGCGAAAAAGCTCATTGTTGTTTATACCTTCATGTATTTTGCGTCGAAAATCAGGAATTATACGTTATTTGAAGTTCTTCTTTGGAAACAAAACCGAATAGCATGAAGCGTCAAATTTTGGCTCGTTTAGCGGTGAGCTTTGAAAGCATTCACGTGAATATGAAACGGAACCGTATTCGAATATATCTCGCGCGATAATGCCAACAACGAATGAGAAATGTGCAGTTTCATGGCTTGATGATGCGCTATCCGCAAATGGAAATAAAACAATGGAATGCGTTTGCCCAACATTCACCAGTTTAATTCCCATTAACCCGTTCGCTTTTTGATCCGATGAAATTCAGAATTGCATTGCAAGATGCGTGTTTGTATGAGTTGATCTTTCTGTTATCGAAATTAGTTCACTGTACCATTGTTTGAATTATTATTTGTGGTTAATTAATTAATACCGTTGGTTTATCTTCAAAATAAGTTGTATATGTTGTTCAATATAAAATATTTTGGTTCCTTCATGGGGTAAAAATTACAATTTTACATTTTGGGTCGATTTATTGAGGAACATGTTCCAGAAATGTAAAAATGAATGGATGCTGAAAACTTCAATCAAATCGAGCAAATGTTTTCTATGAAAATGCAATTTGAATTTTGCTTGACAAAAATAATGCATTAATCTGAAACAAATGCCGGAAAATGTTCATCAATAGTCAGGGAATGGAATTCAATTCGTTTGACTTTTTGATTTGCAGCCACGAAATCGATGACTGATAATATTATTCATAGATTAAAATCATCTATGTATTTGTTAATTAAATATGCATCATGTTTTCAGTTCAATGTTTTCATCATAATTTATTAATTGGCTTATTTAATAGCATAATCAGTACTAATTACAAATATTTTAATTATCATCCCTTCATAATATCAAAAATGTTTATTTTAATTTGCATAATTTTTCAGGAAATCATATTTAATGAATCAGGTTAAATTTCATGATTGTAAATTTGAATGTTATTTTTATCAATCAAAAGTATTAGTACTGATTTTTTGTATTTATTATTAGTTCCAGCAAATTTTGTCAAAATGACTTTTAATGTAGAAAAAAATTACAATATTTTGGTGATCATTCTAAAATTTACAACTTTCAATAGAAACTATTAAATACTTTTTAGGAAATAACAAATTTAAAGACTTCGTAAACAAATTCATAAACATTATAATTTGTTGTTTCCTTTGAAAGATATTACGAAATTTCTTCAAAACTTGACAATTTAATACAAGAACAATGTATTAAACATTTTTGCAGCTACAATCATAGAAATCAAATATTTGTTTGACCAATACAAGCAAAGATAATTTTATAATTGCCCATGATAAAATAAACATTAGAAGTCAAAACAAAAATTAAATTCAGCTTACATTTGCAATATTGCAACGAAAATAACCGATTAAACAAACCACATTAAACTGTACTTTGCAACAATGTGCCATTTGTAATGCAATACTCATCATCAAATCATGCAACATCCGCACAAATTTATTGTTCATACGCACATGAATATGCATACCGATTGCACATTGGCACATTAGACATTTTTGTATTTCCCATTCGAGGGGAAATTTCATTTTACTTCATTTCTTCATACAAGCAATGCCAACTGAGTTGTGAGTTGATGTCAGCATGGATTTTACAATTATTACAAGGATTGCATAACAAGACAAGAAAAAACCAAGCGCCATCAACGGTAGCAACAAAAATACCTCCAACTACCTTCCTGCGAAAATACAATGACTGGTTTTGCAACAATAGAGATTTGAATATTATATGTAACACAAAAAAAACGCAGCAAGGAAGAATCAAGAAGAGAAATGAAGAAATGAAAAAAAATGACAAATTGATTCGAACAAAGCGCCATAAAAACTATATTCAAATTAGTGAAAGTTGACGACTTCTTCCTTCATCAGACAATTGAATTGAAATATTTAATTCAGCTAATGAAGTGTTAAACTATTAATTATTTCTTTTTTTTTCTTATATTAATTTGTTTAGATATTTGTTCTGGAAAGATATTCGCATAGTGTTGGGAATTATTATTTCTCATTGGTTCTTCTGGTTTAGTTCATTCTTCGTTTGTAGTGAAATTTGCAAAATGCAGACCGATATGAAGCATGATGAATGCATCTTGCAGTTTGCGAAACTGAAATGTAACTGGTAACGGGTTGAGATAATTGCAAGTGCAATTGTTGTGCTCGCAGAGAAAATAAAGAAATATTACAAAGCATCATTAAAGATGCATTAGTTAAATTCAGTTCTCGTGGAAAAAATGATAAGTTTCTTTGTAGAATATATTTCGCTGTTTTATTTGTTCTGTAATTTGTTGTGGAAATTGTTGATTTCTCGAGGAATAATTTTTTTTTTTCATTTTTCAATTTGTCAGAACAAATTTCTATAACCAATGTCTTTTCAAACTTACGTCAGTTTTTTAAATTTAATTTATCTTCAATGACATTTATCTTCTTAAATAATTAAATTGGTAACAATTCGATAAAATCTTAGTAATTTCTTAAAGAAGATCACTAGTTATCAAAATTATGACTTCCATTTTTTTCATTTTTCATTAATCAATAAAATTTTATAGCAACTTTCCTCAAATTTTCAATTATTCTCAATTAATAACATTTTTATTTGGAATTTTATTGTTGATTTGTTTTCAATATCTTCAATAAACAAATAGCTAAGAATTAGAAAAATAGCATATATTTTAAACATGATCAGTTATTTTCAGAAATAAGATTTTCAAAATTGTATTGTTTCATTTATTAATTTCAAATTTCTTTTCATGATAGAAGACAATAATCAAAAATTGTATTGTATCTTTTTTAAAATGTTCTGTTATCCTCAATTAATGATATTTTTATTTGGAATTAGGTATATTGTTGATTTATAATCTAGATCTTCTTCAATAACGATACAGCTAACAATTAAATAATTTTGACTTATTTTTTAAACATTATCAATACTTATCAGAAATATGATTTTTAATTTCCGTTATAGTTAATTCAATTAATTTTTATCATTAATCAATTTCTAGCAATGCTGATATAGGAATTCAATTCCATGATAACAAATTAAAAATTTTAATTTTATTTTTTTTTTAATTTCCAATTATACTCAAACAATGATTTTTTATATTTAATTATATTATTGATTGGTATTCAAGGTTTTCTTCTTCAATAAATATTTAGTTAAAAATTAGATAACATTTATCTATTTCAACATTACCCTAAGAATTCATCAAAAATATAATTTTCAGTTTCTAATTTTAAGAATACCTAAAAATTCCTTAGACTGTAAATCTTTTTCTTATAAAATGAGTGAATATTTTACATGCTTTAATGAAATTGAAATACTTTTGAATCTCATTTGAAAACTATAACTCAAATAAAAAGTGAAAACTCATCATCATCTTCATATCCAAAGCCATGCAAAACGATTAAGGTTCAAACTTAATGACGCTCATTTAGAAATCCTTTAAGAAAGTTTTCTCAGCACATAATTTTAATTTCCAAGCGCATTTAACAGCGGAGCAATGCCCCACGTCGAAATTACTTATTTGCCAAAGTTTTAAATCATAAGCAAGCGAAACGCTTGGCGTGCATTTATTTGCATTTCATAAGCAAATAAACTGACAGCTACTCGAAAGTCCAACCCAGCATTAAACAATTACGCGATTCAATGATGTGTGCAAGTATGGGACCCTTGTACCATTGATTGAACGTTTTGCAAATTGGATTCATTCACTTTTAGCAGTCGCAAAGTCCGCGCTTGGGTTCTTGCAGTGTGTGCAACTATGGAGAGTGCAAAGTTTGCACTTTCGGAAGGGAAAAGTTTTCGGTGCGCATTATTAACTTAACGTCGCGCACTAAGTATCATTAGCATGCAATTTGCACGCAATGTACCGTCTGCTGAAGACGACGAAGAGACTCGTAGAATAACTGGAGAATAACCAGTTGCTGTATGTTGAGGTTCAGATGAGAGCTTTTCATTTTTCCGGGGTATGAAGTTTGGAATGCGTTTTCATTCAGGATTTTCACGTTTTATGCTTGACCTTTGAAATTACACTTTGATTGGTGAAAATAATTAATTATTTTGAGATTACCTTCTACTTCTTTACTTTTGAGTCTTGTTTCTTACAATTAGAAAAATGAAAATTTGATTTCAATCAAAATTATGAATTATTGTGGTAAATTTGTAGAAAAATAATATCAACTGATCAACAAGTTTTTGGCATGTTATGAAAATGTAATTAAAGTACACTTTTTTCAATAGTATTCTGAAAGTATAAAACGCAATTCAAATTTTAAATTTGTAATTAACAGATGTAACAGATTTGTTATATGTAATTCAATATGCAATAATTGTAACTCAGATTAATTGAGAAAGCATAAGTTTAATATAAAAATAATCAAACGTAATTAAGATTACATCAAATGATATTAAGAAGGGTTCAAATGCAAATCGGATTAGTGCCACTTTTTGTTAAATAATAATTTAGTTTCTTGATAAGTAAATTATATGTTGATAACATCAGAATATTGACATTATTAATATAGCAGTAATTATCACACAATTTATTAATACTATATAAATCAACTTATTTAATGGAATCAAAGTTGCAAATAATTCTTTCTGAATTTCAAATGACAATTTCAGAATTTCATTTTATGAATCAAAATTTCAATAGCTTTCTGAATTAAAAGTGACGTTTTCTAAATTACAATTCAGAGATTTGAAATTCATTTGATAATTTCTCAATTTTATTTAACAAATCTGAATTACATTTTTTTCTCTTCTGAAATTGAATTGTAGCATCTGAATTTCATCTGGAAAAGTTGTAGATGTTTTAAATTTAATCAAACTTAGACTTTTATTTCAGTCAATGCATTAAATTAATTTATAGTTTTCATAACTCTATTGCATTTGCTATCATAAAAAGGACATGAAACTAAATATTTCTGGCTATTGAAAGCACAGATATAAATCGGATAAATTACAAATCATATAATTAATCGAATGCAGTTGAAAGCATTTTGCCACGCATTTAATTATTGACTGCCGCAACACGCATGTATGCAAATGCGAAAACGAGCGACAAATG
>JARJDZ010006239.1:0-10902 GCA_030264555.1 Aleochara sp. GC000083
TCAGGAGAGACGCGATGGAAAATGTAAGGAATTTTTCCAAGAAGTCAAATTCACTGGTGGAATAGCATCGAGCGCAATTAGTAGTCGATGAAGACGAAAAAATATGAAATATGTTTATACATTTTTATAAAACTGGGCGTTGCTCGGAGTAATCTTCGTGTAAACTGCTTTTTTCCAGATCCGCGCCTCAAATTACACAGAGCCGGCCAAATTATTCTCGGGTATAGAGGAACGTATTCATATTTGATTATTTATTTCGTGCGTTTCTATTTTGTTCATCGAATTTATTTCTAAGAATATTTTAGAGATACAAATTATGTATGAGTGCATGTAAAGAAATTGGTATCTAGGGATAATTCTATTCATGGAAAACAATAATTCACTTTGGAAAATTAAGAATAACATGCATCTTCTTGGATAAAAAGTTCAATTATTTACGAAACGGTGAGTGATACGAAAAAACTAATTATGCTTTCGCATATGCTTCCTTGCCGTTTTTAAAAATTGTCTATCGCTTTCTGTTTTTTTGCTATAAACGAAAGTTTGCTTTTTTCTAGTTTCGAAAAGGCGTCGTTTCATTCTTTCAGTTACTTAAATATAAATTTTACGTTATTACGACATTTTTAGACTAGATTACAATAGTGCAGATGAAAAAAAATTAACCGATGGATTTTTGTGTTATGACATAAATTGCATTTTTTAAATACAAGTCATATCTGATTTCTACCTTATTAAAACACTATTTTTTTCTATTTAAAATGAACTATAATATGTAGGGTCTGACATATATTTTAGCTATTTGGTACAAAAAAGGCACTTTGTGATAGATGTTTTGGGAATTTTGGGTAAAGAAACAAATGATTACAAAACAAATTTTAAAATCTGTAATAGTTGTGCAAACGATCATCGTTCCAATAGTTTTTATATTTTATATTGATCCTACAATAATTGGATACTGTAAATGTAAACACATCCATAACTGGTTCCAGAAAATAATCATTTTCAAATTCTGCCCAATCTGTCACAAATTTAACATCATATTAAAACTAAACAGTTTGTCATAATGCAAAACTTATTTTTATGTAACTAGTTGAATTAAGAAGTTATGAGAATTTTTGAAAAATTGCAAAAATTGAACTTTTGTTTATAACGCGAGCTTGCCTGAAAAAAACTTCCCGAATGCCTAATTAATTTTTTCCTATCTCCTACCCTTTCGCATATTCGAAATTAGTACTGTTAGATGATTGTAAAATTTTGGGTAATAGCGTTATAATAATTTCTCACTCAACGGTAATAGATAGAAATAACAAATTATCAATTATCAATAAATGAATGAATATAACTATTGACACAGTTTTTGAAGACCCAAAAGTATAGCAAAATGTAAATTATATTTTCTTCCTTTATTCTCACTGATAACAATATTGCAATTAATTATAGTTTTTTACTAAAACTCCCGGTCTCAAATGATAATGTCAACTTTAAAATCTGGACATTGAGGGTGAGTGCACTCATAAAATAATAATTGAAATACGCACTTGAGGCTTAATTTTACTGATTTTTGGCGCGAATAAAAAGAGGATTCACCTTCTTACATCTTACAAGCGATTATTATGAGCTTGTGGCTGACTGGCCAGGTGAGTAATGTTATTAAGCAGTTAAAAAGGCCGCGCTTCGATAAACTGAACCCATCCTGATCGAGGTGTATAATGCGAGGTGGAATGAGATGAGAAGCAAACGTGCAAGAATATGCTAACGATTATAATAATGATATTGTTGGTATTTACTGTTGTGGATATCGGCCATAAATTGCATAACTGTATTAACAATTTCGTTAAGTCGAGCCTTCATTAAATTAAGATGAGTTACGAAGTGGGAGAAGTTGCTAAACACATCTTCCAACACCTATTGCAAATTTCATTCGACAAATGGTGTGGTGTTATTTATCTGATGTTATGTTAATTGTTCATTTTTAATTTAGTTTGGTAGCACGATTTGAATTAAATTTAATTTGTAAAGTGAATGACGATCAATATGCATAAATTTAGGTAAGTCAATATACTTTAGAAAAAATACTTTTATATGTTATAAACGTTTAACCACATTATTGTTACAATTTCAAATTCTGCATTTGGAATTTCGTTCCAATAATTCCTTTATGATTTCTAAATAAATATCTATAGGTAACACAATTTACGAATTTTGAAAGTTAGTGATCCTAAACTTCAATTTAATATACAAAAGAGCAAAACGCTAGATATACTTTTGTGGAAATTTCAAACTGTTTTGTTTACCGATCAAATAGATTTTCTGTTTTGTTTATTCTTTTTAACATTAGAAACATCAAAATTCATAAATTGTATTGCCTATAGTCATATAATTAGAAATCCCAATGTATGATTTTAAAAAATTCACAGAATAAATTGACATTAATAAAAAAGCTACTTACAGTTATGAAAATTATCTGCAAGAAATAATTGTAATGAAATTTAATTTGCAAGAAAGCAGAACTTTAGATACACATTTGTGGAACTTTCAAACTGTTTTGTTTATATAATCCGACAATATTTTTCTAAAAAGCAAGAGAAAACTTAATTATTTCCTTATGAGATAGCCTTTAATAATTATGTTAATAAAAGAACATGATCCGTCCGTCTATAATCTTGTGGATGGAACATCGATGGACAAGGGTCTGAAAGAGATAGATAGACCATTGTCAATTTGTTCAATTTGTTTACACGCTACTGCTGCGCTGCTTCGCATTGCATATTTGTGATCGAATAGACTGGCACGCATTATGAATTAGTGCGCCTTGTTGTTGTTGCCGTAGCAAAGAACTGGCTGTCACATTAACAATCAATTGTCGATCAATATGATTGATGGTCAAATTAGCAGATAATCGTAATGCATACTCACTCCTAGACATGCGTATTCTTATACACGTCCAACATGAAGGAAAAGTGTATAATATGGTAAAGTCAAAACGAGTGAGTTGTTTTTGTTTCCTCGTGCAGTAAAAACAATAAAGTACAATCAATAAATAAATGTATGGTTTATTTTTTAAAGTAATTTGTAGTCCAATTAGTTCAGAGTTACTTTCAATCAAATTTTGATTATTTTGTTGTTATGGTGATTATATTTGAGTACGATTAATGTAATTTGAACAACTTATAATTGTGATAACGTAATTGATTCACAAAATTCAACAAGTTTTTAAAGAATTTCGCACACGTATAAATTTTCTTTTCAGGGAAGATGCCACAATTTCTGATAAGACTTGTGAACTGTCACGAATATTAAAATTTTGTTTATTAAAATCTCTATTTGTCAAGCCTTAAATATTTCAAATCTTTGTAACCAAAATTTTATTTTGTGAGATGACATCCATTTTATAATGAAAGTATATTAAATTGTGTCACTTATTTGACATGTCTATAATATTCAATTTTAGCCTCTCTAGTAATATAAAATAATCCCCAATAAAATGTTTAGTTTGATTTGATATCATTTCCCAGTTTGGCTTACTTTATAGTAAACCGTACTTAAATTTGCAAGGGAAACTGACTATTCCATTCTATCATTTATGGAATAATGACCTTCAATTAATTTGTTTACGGACAATATGCAGTATTACTGAGAAGTAATATACCTAAAATACGATTAGAACACGAAGAAATATATAAAAGATTCGTGTTTTGCCACTGAAATTACAATTGCGGTTTCCAATCCAACCTACAAACTGTTGAAAGAAATAACTACAAAGAAACAAAATAATGATTAAAAATGATTAAAATTATGATGAATTTGTATAATAATTCAGAGCGATGTCTGCGAGCTTCCAGAACCTTTCCACCAAAACGCTAATAACAAACAAAACTAGAGTACGAATGAATTTTTACAAATTACAGGGTTGCGCATTTGGGGATGACAGTTGTTGATGATTAATGTGGCCCGCATCTCTAATAATTTCGCCTCAGAAATTTTAATTTTTACCTTGCGCATTTCCTCATTATGGCGAACTTTTGAATATGCGCTTTTGAAGCGCTTTTTTCATTTTCGGTTTCGAGAGACTGTAATTAGAATTCCTTTCTATTATCTTTGAAAACGCCGATTTTTTCAAAGTATCTTTCTATGCTGTCGATGCTTTGCACTACAACTTAGATAGATTGAAAAAACTTGATAGTATTTTGTTGCAGAAAGTTTACTATCGATTTAAATCATTCTTGTCGTAAAATTGAAATTTTTTATTAAAAAATAAAATCTTTACTTAATGATCACTCAACTTCTGAAAACATCTGAATGGTGCTGATAAGAAACGAATAAAATTATAACAAAAGCCAAAATTTATTGTAATAGATTCGAAGATAACTCGGGGTAAGGAAATTTATACTCACAGATAGGAAAATCTAATGCGTTCCTATCGTAGAATGAGCGAAAAATAAAAGTCAACGCGTTTTCTCGTCCGTGTGGACCGATTCTTCAAACGATTTCGACGCAAAAAAAGGCGAAGAAAACGAATATTCGGTCATGCGCACATTGAGACATAAACATAATAACAATGAGGCAGCGACGGCGAAGACGCCGAGAATGAGAACGCCTTTTCGCAGCCAAACGCATCAAATATTGAGTTTCGGAAGATTTTCGCATTGACGTTCGGCAAGAACAATGTTGCCTCGCTTGTTGGCGATGACGATGAGGATGGCGATGACGAAACTAACCGAAAGCCAAAGGAAACGCAGAGTTGCCGCCGAAAAAGTCGTCACATGAGGACAATCTCGCGTTGGATCTAAACAGGTTCCTCGCATAAAACTGACCTATCTTAATCACTATTTTTTCGTCTTCCTTACATGAATCAGTAGATGATTTATTTCTTTTTGTTTCCTTCCACGAGAAAAATTTTGTGTATTTCGTTTTGGTATAGTTTTAGTTTTATTTTATGGCACTTCTTTGAAATGCGTTAAAAACTTACTTTATTTGGAACATTAAAAACATTTCTCCTGAATTTGTAAACAATAAATTAGAGTAATTAATACATTAGTTTAAATTGA
Organism: Aleochara sp. GC000083; assembly: GCA_030264555.1. Classification (NCBI taxonomy): domain Eukaryota; kingdom Metazoa; phylum Arthropoda; class Insecta; order Coleoptera; family Staphylinidae; genus Aleochara; species Aleochara sp. GC000083. Next base: position 5,049 of record JARJDZ010006239.1, read on the forward strand.
GACAAATTTGTTACTAATAAATCATCATGTTTAAACTGAATTTTAAGAATTCAATTACATGTTTGAGGAAATTTATGTGTTTTTTATTTAATTATTTTAATCTCTTTCTTAATTGAATTAATTTCAATTAATTAATTAAATGGTCACTGTTTTAATGAACATCAAGAAAGGCATTGAATTAATTTTCTGTAGTAGCAACAATTACAAATTTGAAAAAATGAAAAAACTTTTTGAAATTTGAATATGCAAAGCCTTTATTTATAATTCTTCATTTGAGTTAGTTTATAATGATATTTTACTAAACTGCGATATTTTATTTCAGGAAATAACAAAGTCAGGGATTATTACATCAGTGAGTTTTATTATACAATGATCTAAAACGTCCCAAAAGTAATTTCTGATATGACATATCAAATATCAATAGTAAACCGTCAAAATCTTGCTTGATTTATCGTATTATCTTGGTTGTCTTTAAACTTTACATATTTGAAACCCAAGTAACAAGCACTTTATTCATCAAGTAAAACAAAAGATTCTAATTTTACTCATTGGTAGATTGAATTAATACACTTATTTGACTTACTATGACTATCTACTAAATAAAATGCCCGGTAAATTAAAAAGTTTAAAATTTTGAGACTTACCTTATAATTTAACATATATTTATTTCAACAAAATATTAATTTCTTCGCAAATATTAATTATTATTAATTATTAGACAATTATAACATTAACAGAAGGATTTCATACATTTATACGAATTGAAGCCTGCCAAGTTTCTGAGATAATAGCACAAGTTATTTGTTTAATGTTTGAAACGTGACAAGAACGTGATTGACAAAATGATGATGTGCTTTTGATGTTTAGATCGTTCCTATAAGTATTAACTGCTTTGGAAGTATACTTGAAAGCTAATTGTCATTTCGGCACGATGAAGTTATTGCAATAATGTCTAACTGACACTTCTTGCAATTTGACTTGTAAGTATCAAGCGCTAAAATATCACCATTTATAGAATTATTGAAGGCTTGCTTGGTTAGTTGCTTAATAATACAAGTGCATAAAGCATTAGTTTGGTTAGTATTTAGGATCGCACTTAAGTCTTCCATGGTGCGACTGAAGCAGTTCAAAGATGGAATCGTTGAGATTTCGTGCTCAACAAATGATTTTAATTAACTTGGATTTGTATTTTCTACATGGTGTGATCAACCTTTACAGTTTTTTTTTTTAATTTAAACCGATAGTTTGATTATGCGATAAAAATTCAGATACGTTTTCAAAGAAAATCGTAGACAAATTTAAAATGTAATGACAGGACTATTGATTTTAATGCTTCAGGATACACCCTGTAAAATTTCCCATGACCTGATATGTTGTTATGTTGTTTTGTTCTTCTCCATCTTAATCTTCCAGCTCCACTCTTCGTGTTTTATTTTCCATCGCTCGTACGCAAATTAAACTGAAATTAAGAATGAAGGCGTCGATTAGTCATCTGAATATTTATTACATGCTGCATCAATTCTATTTGTTTCATTCTTATCTCACGTATCTAATATACACCTTGAAACTTATACGAATATTAAAATATGTCCCTTAACAGAGCTGTAATTATAATTGGCATAATTTTATCTATTTAAATAAATTTGAAGGTTATATTTTCAATTGATCTCACATAACCTAGAACTATAAACTTAATTACATAAACTTGCATAAGAAAATTAATATTTGAAATTTGAAGTTACTTGGTACCAAATTTTTGATGGTGATCTTTTCTGTGGAAGTCGGAAAATTTAATACAACACTGTACAATAGTTAAATCACAAAGTTAATTTAGTTTATTCCCGGTTTGAAACGGATTTTTTTCTTCTTGTTGCTGTTTCTTCGAATGCGAGTGCTGGCTGGACGCGAGATGCGCATGTAACAAATCGATGCCGTCCTCCTTGGTGCGTTTCTTCTCGCGCTTCGGCATCGGCTGTTAATTATTCTCGAAGCCGTGCTGCTATTATAATCAGATGGGTCCCGCCCTCTAACAACACATTACTGGATAGGAGGTGATATTCAGACAATGTAAATGAAAATTACAATTTCAAAACAAAAACAAGAAATGTATAAGGTTCCAGTATGCGCACAAAAATCTTTCATGAAACGTTTTCAGTGGTTACCAAAAATTAAAAAAAAGTGTTTTTACTTTGTGTGATTTGCATTGAAATTGTTTTCTAAATCGCATGAATTCAGAAATTGTATTATTTTCTTCATTTACATAAGGATGAGATTATTAACTTGATAACTTTCTTCTAAACTCAGTTTTCGTAGTTATATATGCTCACTTCCATTCCAGTTGATTACTTTTCTTCTCGCGACCGAACAGACTTTCATATTTCTTCTATCCCAGCTATCCCAGCCAGCTCAGTGGACGACTATGTGCATCCCTTCATTTTTCTTCCCGCTTTCCCATGTTCACCCGTTCAGTGTTGCTCGCATCCTACTTTAGTGCAGTTCGTATACTTACCTAGCATACTGATTAATCTATGATGCAAGAAAGTCGGGGATTTGCAAGTTATCCTTTCACGTCCTCACTTCAGGACTTGAGCTTCAGAATTGCGGAATTTATGACAGTGCATCCACCTCCTTCAAGACTTTAATATAAAATTATTTTGCACTGCATGTTAGATGAAAAGTTAAAATGTGATAAAAAGTGTGAAATTTTTGAAGCATAATATTATGTTGGTTATTAATTAGGATATTTACGGAAGAATTATGAAATCATTTAGGCCTCTAGTAGTTCAGAAAGTATAAAACGCGAAGTAGAACTGCGAAGAAGATTAGAGTCCGTCTCTTTCTCTTTTCAAAAGGAAATTTTTAACAAAATGTAAATTGGTTTTTTTGGAAAATTTGACCGGTTAGGTCGGCCGATTATTCATACTGTCTCTATACGGGAATAAAAATCCATTTTTCAGAAAGATGAAGTGACCGATGTTATTTGCAGCATGTAGAAGCATTAAATTTGAATGTAAGGGAACTTTAAAATATAACGAAAGCTTAAAATTTTTTGATTATGTATAAATCACGAGCTGTTAAAGTTGCATATAGACAATCCTTGATTAAAATTGTAAATTACTTGAAAAATCGTTAGTGGAGGCTTTATTAAAAAATGTTTAGAAAAACATGCGTCAATTTATATTTACATTATATACTCATTTATAAGTTTGTGTTATATCAGAAGGAACTTTTTAACGAAGTGATAAAAATTTGACAGTTGTTAGTCAGTATACTCCAGCTTTTTTGATAACATCTCACTTGTCATCAATGCAAATATGTTCTTCCTGAAGATGAAATGACAATTGAATTTCAAAGCATGTAAAAGTGTAAAATTTAGATATAAACATAAGCAACATTAAATTACAACTAAAAAACTTTAATCTTTTCAATATAAATTTCGAACTTTTTACATAAACAATTCTTCGTGAAATTATGTTTAGAAATAATTTTCAATAGTTCTTTCGCCTTATAAGAAGATGAGATATAAATGAGCCAATTTTTATGATATAAGATAACTTACCTTATGAAACTTATGAAACAAAAGCCAAATAGAAGACGTTTGAAATTCATCTCATATCGGAAGAAATCGCCGCTTTCTTGGAATGAAAATCTTTTCTTTGTGAAGAGGAAGACATGAAGGCAAAGCGTCGCCGAAAATCGAGTTTGGAGATACAAAATATAACAACAAAAAATATAAGATAAGTGCTATTTTTTCTTTTTAAAATTAAAATGTCTTAATGCTAATATCTGCACCTTGAAAGAATCCTAATAGTTCCTTCGCCTAAGAAGATAAATGATGAGCCAATTTACATTATATAAGATAATTTACTTACAACTTCATGAAATTTACTCTTTAATAAATAACAATGATGAACAATACATTAAAATTCGTCTCATATCAGAAGAAAATTTTCAACGAAGTGTAGTATGCTTTTTTGAAAAATTTGACAGTTGTAAGTTGTCAAACAGAGCCGATTCTTGTAAGGATAAACTAATTTAAATTACAACTGAAAAACCTTCAAATGTCTGTAATATAAATCTCGTACTATTGAATCTTTAAATAGACAATCCTGGATGCTAATTCTGTATTGAAGTAATCTGCACTATTTGATCCGCTTTATAAGAAAATGTTTAGATAATCATAAACCAATTTACATTATATAAGATAATTTACCTGAACAAGGGCCAAATATGAAGACGATTGAAGTTCGCCTCATATCAGGAAGAAATTTTCAATAAAGTGAAGTGTGCTTTTTTGAAAAATTTGATAGTTGTAGGACGGCAACCACAGCCGATTCTTGCAAGGATAAACCAGTCCAAGTTACAACTAAAAACCCAAAAATTGCCTTCAATATAAATTTCGAACGATTGAATTTCTAAACCAATCCTTGATGCTAATCTTGAAATAATCTTGAATAATTCCTTCGTTTAATAAGAAAATGTTAAGATAATCGTGAGCCAATTTACATTACATAAGATAATTTGCCTATAACTTCATGAAATTTACTCAAATATCAGGAAGGTTAAACTTCGTCTGATATCAGAAACACATTTTCAATGAAGTGAAGTGTGCTATTTTGAAAAATTTGACAGTTGTAAGACGGAAACCACAACCGATTCTTGCAAGAATAAACCAATTTAAGGTACAACTAAAAACCCAAAAATTGCCTTCAATATAAATTTCGAACCATTGAATTTCTAAATGCTAATTGTATCTTGAAATAATCTTCCATAATTCCTCCGTCTAATAAGAAAATGTTAAGATAAACATGCGCCAATTTACATTATATAAGATAATTTACCTATAACCCCATGAAATTTACTCATTTATAAATCACAACGATGAGCAAGAGCCAAGTATGAAGACGATTAAAGTTCGTCTCATATCAGAAGGAAATTTTCAACGAGGTGAAGTATGCTCTCGCTGGTCGGTGCTGCTGATGCGCGTTGCGTGCGTGATTCGATGTGCCCGATTGGAGATTATTAAACGGTCGCCTATAATTACAGTCCCGGCTGTTTAAGACGGTTCCGAGATCATTTGTGCGATCGCAGCAGTCTGCATGCAGCAGCGGTAGTGAGCTGCGGATGGCCGCGGATCATCAGAATGGAATCGAAACGAACGGGTGGAGCAGCTCTTCATTTCGTGGCGTTTGTTGCTCCTCGGTTCTTGTTTGCATTCTCCGCTGCTCGTCGAGCACGGCCACGAGTTTCCTTGTGTTTTGGCATTTTTTCGTCGTTTGCTTCCACACACATTTTTGTTTTTATTGCGTTCGTAGTGAACTTTACTGGCGATCAACTCAATTATGATTCATTGACGTTTGCTTACGGAGAGTGCGCGATAACAACCGTTAGACTACACTGATAGGCACTTCTTTTTTCGATGAAATTAATTTATAAGTATCACGAAACACGATGATGGAATGCCTAGAGGTTTTATTTGCGCTGATTTCATTTCGAATATTTGACGTTACATTGAGTAAAACAGATTTTAATTTGGATCAAAATTATTTCAAATTAAATTCGTTCCTCCGTTTGAACCAAGTTGAAATATCACTTATTTTGAAATAAAATTTGTTTTCAGTACAAATATGATTGTTAATTATGTACAATATTTTTCTTTTCTGATCGTCATTATAGCATTATAACAGAAAAGGTTCTATTTATCATTATACAAATGATAATTGCCCTCATACGTAAAAAACGTCATATGATTTGACATTTTATCCGTGATGCAATCGGATATAGTTACCTCTAACTATTACAGCGGCTATTTTTTTATTTACCTTTTGTCGTCATGACAATATTAGAAAATTAC